>CAUYUJ010000625.1:537446-592446 GCA_963575745.1 Prorocentrum cordatum
TAGTAGTAGTAGTAGTAGTAGTAGTAGTAGTAGTATGTAGTAGTCGTCGTAGTAGTGCGTAGTAGTAGTAGTAGTAGTAGTAGTAGTAGTCGTAGTAGTAGTAGTAGTAGTAGTAGTAGTAGTAGTAGTAGTAGTAGTAGTAGTAGTAGTAGTAATAGCAGTAGGCCTCTGGGAGGCCTCTGGGAGGCCTCTTGGGTCGTCTGGGAGGCCTCTGGGAGGCCTCTTGGGTCGTCTGGGAGGGCCTTGGAGGCCCTGGGAGGCTTGCCGTCCCAGTTCCCGTTCGCGTTTCTTGGATCGGCTAGAAGGCTTAGGGGGGGTAGACGGGCACGCGACCGGGCGGGAACGGAACGGGAACGGGAACAGGAACGGAACGGGAACGGGAACGAGAACGGGAACGGAACGGGAACGGGAACGAGAACGGGAACGGAACGGGAACGGGAACGAGAACGGGAACGGGAACGGGAACGGACCTATAGGGCGTTCTCGCCCTTTTACGGTGGTCCCCCCCCCCCTGGGGTTATCCAGCGGCGCACCCTCATAGAGGTGTTTTGGTCGGTTTTGTTTGTGACGTTCTCACCGATCTTGGTCCCAAGACGTAGACCGCGATGTGCTCAGGCCCGTTTCGCTTGAGACATCCTCGGAGTCCCTGGCTCCGGGAAGCCGTGACTTGAGGTGACCAGCGTTTTGTCGCTGCGCGGTCGTTTCGGCCGTCGCCCCGATCTCGAGCCGACATCGGGGTGTGGATTGTTAGCTCTTGCTTTCGCGCTGCCCTGGGGTCTCGGGCTTGCCCGGAAGAGATGTGAGAAACACATGTTGTCGCGAGGCAGATGGGGTAACAAAAAAACGCATTCGTGTTTTAAAGTGTGCACGGTGCCCTAAAATTCGTGGTGTTCTAAGCATACATTGGCATTTGTCCTAAAACAGACATTACGTTTCAAACGATTGTCAATAGTTGTCTGTGTATGCATCGTGTTGTTCAAGTTTTGTCTTGATGTTTTGAAGTATGTGTTGATGTCGTCGGTGTTACTCCATTGTTTGAACATGTGAGCAGGTTGTCAAACTTGTACATGTGTGTTCTAAAGTTTGCGTACGTTTGTTCTACATTGTGTTTCAAGTGTGCATTAATCTTATTGTACAAGGTTGTGTAGCGTTTCAACATGTACACTATTGTCCTCATGTGTGCGTTTTTTTCGGGGACCATACATTGTCAAATGGTGTATTGTTACCCTGAAGTGTGCGCTCATGTTCTAAAGTGTGCGCACTGCTGTTACATGTGTGCGGTTTGTTGTTCTCAATTTTGGACACCCCTGGTTGTATGATGGATCCCGCAAGTTTCAAGTAGCATGTAAACCACTGTTGCAGTACAGTCGAGCACAACGATGGCACTCAATCATTAGTTTCATGCTCATTTTCCAGATTTTGAGGAATAGTTTAGCAGCGTTTTGCGTTCTTATCTCGCTTGTGTGCCTCGGTGTAGCCCTGAGGGCTTTATCGAATTCGTGTTGTACCTCGTCTATCGCAATACGTGGGTGTCGCCCCCCGCGTTCGCGGGCGTTTCAATCCAGAGACGCTATTTTGGAGGCTACGCGCGAAGTTATCCGTCTTCTTCAACATGGATTCGTGGTGAGTACACTGTGTAATGCAGGGCGAGATCTCATGCTGCGTTTAGATTAGCAGCGGTAAAGCAACACTTCATCGAGCAATCGTGCTTGTTGATGAAGTTCCCGGGAAGCATTTATCGTTTCAGGTTTTGTTTGTTTGTTCTCTCTCGCATTGCGTTAAGAAAGCGGCAGAAACAGTATTTGAGCGAGCAGTCTTAGTATTCAGCGACGTTTAGTGTTTAGCAATCCTTGAATGTTTGTGCGAATCGGTTGCAGTGCGCGTAATTGTTGCCGTTCGCTGGTTTGTTCAAGGTTCCAGCTTTAACATTGCAAGTTGAAAGTTGTCTGTTTGGTCAGGAGGTTGTTCGGCACAGCTCCGCAGGCTTGCATGCGGTGGAACTTCAGAGATCTGTTATTCATGTGTTCAGGAAGGTTTTCGGCACAAGTTCGCGGGTTTGCCGCACCGTCTGGAGGAGAGATGTGGGTAGGATGGGGGGGCGGGAGCAGGAGAAGCCCAGGAGAGGTGGCGACGGTCTCTTCCGCGATGGTCCCAAGGACGGGATGGTCCCCTCCTCGGCCTTCGACAGGCCCCCCTGGGTGCCGCAGACCCGATCGGTTCGCGCGACGCACTCCAGCAATCTCAGTAACTCTCCACGAAGGGGGTAGTGCCGAAGGAGAAAGAAACAGCTATTATGGTTGTCGGTTGCTCGGGCCGAGTGGGCTTCCGTCTCGCTGCCCAGGGCATCACCAACCCAGTCCAGCTCATCCCCCACGGCATCATGAGCTCATGGAAATCGCTCTGGAAGGCTTCGCGCCAGCCCAAGGGGAAGGCAGATCGATTAACGGCATACTCTGCGGTAATCGGTCGCAGGAGTGATGTACGAAAGGGATTTGGAAGGAAGAGAGGGGTTATATGCAGAAGGCCAGGCCAGTCCTCGCTTCTCCTAGCCGTATCGTTGATCCTGCTTGTGTTAGGTCACATGTTTCGTTCGTGTGTGTCCAGTTGTGTGTATGGTCGTCGGCTCTCTTTCTCTCTTTCGGCCTAGTTGATATATATATATACACACGTGCACAGCCCTAACTATATGCTTCTTGCATAGTTTCATGTATAGATGTATCGCTGTCCCTTTGTCTCTCTCCCTTTCTCTCTCTCGCACACTCTCCCTCCCTCTGTGTATGCATGTGTATATATATATATACGTGTATATATATATATATATATATATACATATGTCTATATATATATATATATATATATATATATATGGGTTGACGCCTACTGCGAATCACTGCTAGCCTCTCCATGTCAGAACGGCCTATTCGGCAACACGCTACGGCCAGAGTTCGGCAAAGCTATCGGACGACTTGTTCCCCTCAGCAATTGTGGAAACCCTTCGAGTTACAGGTGGGAGGATAAGAAAGAAGAGGCGGAGAGGGAGGCAAAATGAAGAGGAGGAGGAGACTGCCTTTGGCATCTTGGGTGCCTTTGGAGGCTCGTTGGGAGGCTCGTTGGCCTTCAGAGGGCGTTCCTGGTCCGTATGACGCAGTCGGAAACCGACTTGAGGCATATTTGGGCCGACTCGGGGCCCTCTCCGGGCGCTTCTGGGCCAGCTTGGAGGCCAGCTTGAGCGTCTTGGAGGTCTCCTGGGCCGTCTTCGGCCATTCTTGGGGGCCTCTTGGGCCGCCATGTAGCTATATTGGAGGCCTCTTGTACGACCTTGGGGCGATCGTCGGGGCCTCTTGGACCGCATTGTCTCGTCGGATTGCTGACACTGAGCAAACGCCCGGATCCTTCAACACCTAGGGAACACAACTCATGTTGGTCGCTTCGGGGCCTTTCCTGGATGACCTCGTGGAGGCGTCTGAAGCCGTCTTCGGGCCTCTTGGGCCGTCTTTAGGCCATATCAGACCGCCTGGTGAGCATCTTGGGCCGTCGTGGAGACGTATTGCGGACAGATTTGGTTCTCTTGGGGTCATCTTGGCAGTCTTTGAGGCCATCTTAGCCGTTTTGGAGGCCATCTTTAAGCAATAGGGATCGTGCCAGCACCCGAATTTCCAGCACGCCGTGCACATTTGCGGAGGATCGAAGACGCCTACGGCGAATCACCGCCGCCCCCTGCCTTTTTGGAGACGCCGATGTGGCCGAAAGTTGGATTAGAGCTTGGCCAAGCTATCGGACCATGAGTTCCCCGAGTCGGTTTGGAAAGCTTGCGGGGAACACATGGGAGAGAATGATTATGAACAGGAAGAGGAAGAGGAAGAAATAGAGTAGGAGGATGAGGGTTGTTAGGAGTCTCTTGGGGCACCCTTGGGGTCTGTTGGGGGCTTCTTGGGGGCCTCTTCGAGGCCTCTTGGAGGCATCTTGGGGGCCTCCTTGGGCCTCTTGGGGGCCTTTGGGGGCTTCCTGGGGGTCTCTTTGGCCGTCTTAGGGCGTTCCTGGTCCGTCTGACGCCGTCTGGAGCCGTCTTGGGGGCCTCTCTGGGCCGTCTTGGGGCCCTCTTGGGGCGCTTCAGGGCCGTCTTGGAGGCCATGTTGGGCGTCTTGGAGGCCTCTTGGGCCGTCTTGGGGCGCTCTTGGGGCCGTCTTGGGGGGCCCTTGGGCCGTCATAGGGCCTTCTTGGAGGCCTCTTGGGCGATCTTGGGGGCCTCTTGGGCCGTCGGAAGGCCGAAAAGAAGAAAACGCAAAAAACCTTGAAAAACCTAAGGAAAACCAATGATTTTGGCCTCTTCGGGCTCTCCTGGAGAACGTCTTGGAGGCCTCTTGGGCCATCTTGGAGGCATCTTGGGGCCATCTTGGCCGTCTTGGAGGGCATCTTGGGCCGTCTTGGAGGCATCTTGGAGCCATCTTACCCGTCTTGGAGGCCATCTTGGCCGTCTTGGAAGCATCTTGGAGGCCATCTTGGGCCATCTTGGCCGTCTTGGAGGCCATCTTGGGCCAAGTTGGGGCAACAAAGGCATTGACAGATGGATTTTCGGAAACTTGCGGGTGGCCGGCGGGACGGGCCGAAGCCCACTGGGGAGTTCTTTTAGAAAAAGAACCAAAACCAAAACCTGAATCGTCCAGCACGCCGTGCACCCCTGTGGCAAGACCACAGGGGGCGGCGGATCCAGTGGCATTCGGCCCATCCCGCCACCGCGGTTGTGTTGTAGATCATCAGAGGTTTTTGGGATGCGTGTGGGGACATGTTGGGAGGCCCTTTCGGAAGCCTCTTGGACTCGGTGTTGGGGTGTCTTGGCACTCTCTCGAGGGTATGTTGGGGGCCCCTCGGGGTCTGAGGTTGGCCTCTGGTGGGGCCTCCTTGAACTTGGTGAGGGTCCTTGGGGGGGCTGCTGGCGGTCTTGGGGGCAATCTTGTGGCGAAGGGCCCGACCTGCCGATTCGTGTTCCCCCCCCCCCACTTGGGGCCTCTGTTCAGCCTCTCTTAGGGGCCCGACTGGGCTGTCGTGGGGGCATTTTCAGCCGTCGTGGGGCACTATTTGGTCTTCTTGGGGCGCTCTCGGGTCGGGGGCCTCTTGGGCAGTATTGGGGCCATCTTAATAAGTCTGGTGGCGGTCTTGGAGGCCCGTTTGGGCGATTTGGGGGGGCCTGTTGGGCCGCCTTGGGGCCATATTGGGTGTCTTGGAGCCCTCTTTGGGCGACTCGGGACCACCTCGGTTCCTTCGGGACTTTTCTTTGGGCCCCCTTGGCCCGTCACAGAGGCACCCTGGATTTTGGCAGAGGCACGCTAGGAAGCCAGAGAACTCCCAGCAGATTTGGCAGTTTGGCTCTTTGATCTGGATTGCAATAGTACAAGGCTGGTACAGAGTACAGAGAACTCGGGAAGCCTGGGGGAACACTTCACTTCGTGCATCGAGGCATGTTGGCGGACATATGCATACATGTATTTATACATATATCGGCGCACCGGGTCCGGGGGCCCGGGGCCGGGACCTCGACCGCAAATGTGCACCCCGGGGGGCCCGGAGGCTCGTCGGGGCTTGCCGGAGGCCTCCCCAGTCAGACAAGACGGCCCAAGAAGCGCCCAAGACGGCCCAAGAAACTTCCAAGAGGCCTCCAAGAGGGCTCCGAGATGCTGAAGATGGCCTCCAGACGTCCAAGGACGCCCCCAAGAGGCCCCAAGAAGCCTCCAACATGCGTCCCAAGAGGGCCCCTAGACGCAAAAATTGGCCCATTCCCTTCGTAAAACGTACATTTTCAACAAAGTTGTCTTTTGGGCTTTCCGACGTTACAGGACGGCCCAAGAGGCGCCCAAGACCGCCCCAAGACGGCCCAAGAAGCTTCCCAGAGGGCCCCAGGACAGCCCAAGAGGGCCCCAAGACGGCCCAAGAGGCGCCCAAGATGGCCCAAGAGGGCCCCAAGACGGGCCCAAGAGGGGGCCCAGAGGGGGACCACGAACCGCAAGCTCGAGCCTTCCGCCCCAAGAGGCCGCCAGGAGGCCCCCAGGAGGCCCCTCAAGAGGCCCCAGGAGACCCCAGACGTCCAAGGACGCCCCCAAGAGGCTCCAAGAAGCCTCCAACATGCGTCCCAAGAGGGCCCCTAGACGCAAGAATTGGCCCATTCCCTTCGTAAAACGCACATTTTCAACAAAGTCGCCTTTTGGGCTTTCCGACGTTACAGGACGGCCCAAGAGGCGCCCAAGACCGCCCCAAGACGGCCCAAGAAGCTTCCCAGAGGGCCCCAGGACAGCCCAAGAGGGCCCCAAGACGGCCCAAGAGGCGCCCAAGATGGCCCAAGAGGGCCCCAAGACGGGCCCAAGAGGGGGCCCAGAGGGGGACCACGAACCGCAAGCTCGAGCCTTCCGCCCCAAGAGGCCGCCAGGAGGCCCCCAGGAGGCCCCTCAAGAGGCCCCAGGAGACCCCAGACGTCCAAGGACGCCCCCAAGAGGCCCCAAGAAGCCTCCAACATGCGTCCCAAGAGGGCCCCTAGACGCAAAAATTGGCCCATTCCCTTCGTAAAACGTACATTTTCAACAAAGTTGTCTTTTGGGTTTTCCGACGTTACAGGACGGCCCAAGAGGCGCCCAAGACCGCCCCAAGACGGCCCAAGAAGCTTCCAAGAGGGCCCCAGGACAGCCCAAGAGGGCCCCAAGACGGCCCAAGAGGCGCCCAAGATGGCCCAAGAGGGCCCCAAGACGGGCCCAAGAGGGGGCCCAGAGGGGGACCACGAACCGCAAGCTCGAGCCTTCCGCCCCAAGAGGCCGCCAGGAGGCCCCCAGGAGGCCCCTCAAGAGGCCCCAGGAGACCCCAGACGTCCAAGGACGCCCCCACGACGCTTCGCGTCACCAATTTCTTCTCACAACGATTCCTGGGTCTGTGACTCGACAGAACCTAAGCGCGCGCGAAGCGCGCGCGTGGTTCTAGTCTGTATGTACCCATAGATTGCGCTCCCTCTCTCTCTCTCTCGTTCTCTCCGTCCGCTGTCCAGACACGTTCGCATTCTCAGCATATTGGGCCTCCCTGTCTTCCGTCCTCATCATTATCGTCATCGGTTTCCGTTTCCGTCCGTGTCTCCTCTTAGTATTTGTGTTGTTTTTGTTTCTCTTCCGTTCAGGCTGATTCCCCAGTTCTACCCAATCGGTGTTTCCATTATTGTTGGTTCTTCAGTCGGTGCATGTGTTCATGTATGAGTGTCATACAAGAGTGAGGCGGTACCAGGTCGGTGGCGCACAGTGTCATTCTGCAAAGCCGATGTGCAACAACCCGCCGCCGACGCCGATGTATGGTCAAAGCAGTGTGGGTGGGTGGTCCCGCCGCAGGCGCCGATCTTGGTTGAAGCAGTGTCAAAGGTAGGTCGTGGTTGAGTCGCGCGGTTTCGAGGGTTATCTCTTCCAGCGTTGGCCGTCGGTGTCGGCGCCCTTGAGCAGAATCTGTTGGCACTCAGTTGCAGACAAGTTATACTTCGACCTGGGTCTTTGCGTCGAGTTACCACTGCGTGGGTCTGGCTTGTAAACGGCTGCGCGGGAGGAGAAGGGCATGCCCAGCAGACGCTTGTGCATCATCCCCTGTGTCGCAGATTTCTTGGGATGTCCCCGTTGCGCGTACTCGTCTGGTCGTCCTGCATCTCCTGAAGCGGAGAGGGGGGGGGAGGAGGGAGGGAAGGAGGAGGGGGAGGGAGAGGGATAGAGGGAGAGAGGACGGGGAGGACTAGAATGAGATGTGGAGGGAGGGATGAGGGGGGGGGGGACGAGAATGAGAGGGGTACGATGAGGAGAAGTAGGAGGAACCAAGGAGCGGAGGGAGAGCACTAGCAAGAGAGGATGGCAGAAGAGGGGATGCTGAGGAACAGGTGAGGATGAGCTCGAGCAGGAAGAGAGGATGGGCAAGAGGAGGATAATGAGGGCCAAGGGAAGCAGGGAAAGAGGACGGTCTTGAGGAAGACCTCCCTTCTCACCTCCCTTCCCTCCCTCTGGTGTTCACTCTTCTTTTTCCTGTTCCCTCCCTCGTTTCCCTGGGCCAAATCGGAGGGCGGACTGCATTCTACCCGCTCGCATTCACCACTGCCCCCTCTGGCGTAAACTCTCTTCTCCCCTCGTCCTTCCCTGCTACTTCCCCTTGGCCGCATTGTTCGCATTGGTGGACCGGAGGGCATTCCATCAATAGCCCCTCACCACTATATATATATATATATATATATATATATATTTATATATATATATGTATATCCAGCACTCTGTGTTGAATGGCCGTGATTGTTTCTTTCCTTACTCTCGCATTGAACATCCTCCCTCATCACGCTCATCCTTTCCAGGCTTATCCTCCTACTCCTCCTCCTAAGCTACCCCCTCTCAATAATCTATGATGAGTGTAATAATGAGTACGATTACGTGTACGAGTACGATTATGATAATGATGATGACGACGATGATGATGCTGCTGCTGCTGATGATGATGATACCGATGATGATCATGGTGGTGATCACGGTGATGATGGTGATGACGGTGATGACGGTGATGATGATGATGATAATAATGATCATGATGATTATGATGATGATGGTGACGGTGATTGTGATGATGATGATGATGATGATGATGATGATGATGATGATGATGATGTTGATGATGATGATGATGATCATGATGATGATGATGATGATGATAATGGTGATGATGATGATGACCACGACGATGACGACGACGACGACGACGACGACGACGACGACGACGACGGTGACGACGACGACGACGACGACGACGACGACGACGACGGCAATGTGTTTTCAGCGCGCTGGAGGTTGCCGTTTCAGGGCCGAGCGCATGCTGAGCTAGAAGACAGCTTAAGCGAATGTAGGCACTAGCGGCAACATTCAGGAATGGAGTTCGCGAGTTCGACATCATTTTTGTTCGCGGATCACAAAGGAGCTCACAACTTGTACTTTCTGTCACATAGATCCAACATGGAGTTCAACAAGTTCCTATGGTACAGATTACAATAGGATTATTTGTCCATCTGAAAACACAATGATTTGGCATACAAAACCAATTTTCCTTGTGAACACGCATTGTTCTTGTTTCCAAGATCAAATTTCCATGTAAAAACACAAGTATTTTGTATTAAAAACAATTTTTCCTTATGAAAACATTTTTTTCCCAACCATCCTGTGGTGTTGGGTCCTCGTTTTGAAGAGACGTCGCCCCGCGTTCCTTCCTTCCTTCCCGCTGCCCCCTCCCTCCTCCCATCTTCATCATCATCGTCATCATCCCCATCATCGTCATCGTCATCATCATCTGTCGTCATCATCATTATCACCACCCATGTCGGCACACCCCTCACACGTTTCGTGACCCCATAGGGAGCTCCACCGAAGGTCCCAGTGCGTGTGCCCGCATGCGTCCCGCACACTCATTTCGGCACACCCTTCACACGTTTCGTGGCCCCATAGGGAGCTCCACCGAAGGTCCCAGTGGGTGTGCCCGCATGCGTCCCGCACACCCATTTCGGCACACCCCTCACACGTTTCGTGGCCCCATAGGGAGCTCCACCGAAGGCCCCAGTGTGCCCGCATGCGTCCCGCACACCCATTTCGGCACACCCCTCACACGTTTCGTGGCCCCATAGGGAGCTCCACCGAAGGTCCCAGTGGGTGTGCCCGCATGCGTCCCGCACACCCATGTCGGCACACCCCTCACACGTTTCGTGGCCCCATAGGGAGCTCCACCGAAGGTCCCAGTGGGTGTGCCCGCATGCGTCCCGCACACCCATTTCGGCACACCCCTCACACGTTTCGTGGCCCCATAGGGAGCTCCACAGAAGGTCCCAGTGAGTGTGCCCGCATGCGTCCCCCACACACATTTCGGCACACCCTTCACACGTTTCGAGGCCCCATAGGGCGCTCCACCGAAGGTCCCAGTGGGTGTGCCCGCATGCGTCCCGCACACCCATCTCGGCACACCCCTCACACGTTTCGTGGCCCCATAGGGAGCTCCACCGAAGGTCCCAGTGGGTGTGCCCGCATGCGTCCCGCACACCCATTTCGGCACACCCCTCACACGTTTCGTGGCCCCATAGGGAGCTCCACCAATGGTCCCACTGGGTGTGCCCGCATGCGTCCCGCACACCCATTTCGGCACACCCCTCACACGTTTCGTGGCCCCATAGCGAGCTCCACCGAAGGTCTCAGTGGGTGTGCCCGCATGCGTCCCGCACACCCATTTCGGCACACGTTTCGTGGCCTCATAAGGAGCTCCACCGAAGGTCCCAGTGGGTGTGCCCGCATGCGTCCCGCACACCGATTTCGGCACACCCCTCACACGTTTCGTGGCCCCATAGCGAGCTCCACCGAAGGTCTCAGTGGGTGTGCCCGCATGCGTCCCGCACACCCATTTCGGCACACGTTTCGTGGCCCCAAGGAGCTCCACCGAAGGTCCCAGTGGGTGTGCCCGCATGCGTCCCGCACACCATTTCGGCACACCCCTCACACGTTTCGTGACCCCATAGGGAGCTCCACCGAAGGTCCCAGTGCGTGTGCCCGCATGCGTCCCGCACACCCATTTCGGCACACCCCTCACGTGTTTCGTGGCCTCATAGGGAGCTCCACCGAAGGTCCCAGTGTGTGTGCCCGCATGCGTCCCGCACACTCATTTCGGTACACCCCTCACACGTTCGTGACCCCATACGGAGCTCCACAGAAGGTCCCAGTGTGTGTGCCCGCATGCGTCCCGCACACCCATTTCGGCACACCCCTCACACGTTTCGTGGCCCCATAGGGAGCTCCACCGAAGGTCCCAGCGTGTGTGCCCGCATGCGTCCCGCACACTCATTTCGGCACACTCCTCACACGCTTCGTGGCCCCATAGGTAGCCCCACCGAAGGTCCAGTGGGTGTGCCCGCATGCGTCCCGCACACCCATTTCGGCACACCCCTCACACGTTTCGTGGCCCCATAGGGAGCTCCACCGAAGGTCTCAGTGGGTGTGCCCGCATGCGTCCCGCACACCCATGTCGGCACATCCCTCACACGTGTCGTGGCCCCATAGGGAGCTCCACCGAAGGTCCCAGTGGGTGTGCCCGCATGCGTCCCGCACACCGATTTCGGCACACCCCTCTCACGTTTCGTGACCCCATACGGAGCTCCACCGAAGGTCCCAGTGGGTGTGCCCGCATGCGTCCCGCACACCCATTTCGGCACACCCCTCACACGTTTCGTGGCCCCATACGGAGCTCCACCGAAGGTCCGAGTGGGTGTGCCCGCATGCGTCCCGCACATCCATTTCGGCACACCCCTCGCACGTTTCGTGGCCCCGCAGGGAGCGCCGCCGAAGGTCTCGGCACACCCTTCGCACGTTTCGTGGCCCCATAGGGAGCTCCACCGAAGGGGCGACCTGCGCGCGTCGCTGGGACTCCGCGCTGCGCTGCGCCCGCAGCTTTGGACTTTTGAGTGCGCGGGCACAGAGGGAGTAAAAGAAGGGGAGGGAGCGGGCGCGATCCTCGCGGTGGCGTCGCGGCGCGCGGGCGATGCCGTCGGGGAGTCCCGGGGGAGCTCCTTGCGGCGGCCACGCCCGGCGTCGCGAGCACTCAGAGGCAGTCGTTCACAAACTAGTAGCATTCATATACACTTGCACCGTGCATGGGCATGCTCGCATTCATGCACGTAGATTCGCTCGCACGCAGATTCATTCACAGTCAGACGCGCTCGCGCTCAGATTCGCCCGCGCTCAGTCTCCCTACGTGCTCAGATCAATCGTTTTCGTTCGCGTTGTGCACCGCGCCATTCATTTCGGCACGCCACTAGCACGGTTCGTTGCCCCATAGGGATCACCACCGAAAACGGGAATCACAATTGCGGTACTCACACCTGCATATGGTTGGGTCCTTCGTCTGGCTAATTTGAATCCAAAACTTATTTTCCATATGAAAACACAACGTTTTTGCATCCCAGACCAATTTCCCTTGACAGTGTTTTTTGCATCCAAAATTAATTTCCCATGTGGAAACACAATGTTTTTTTAATCCCAAACAAATTTTCTTTGTGAGAACACAATGTTTTTGCATCCAAAAACAGTTTTATTTGTGAAAACACAATGTTTTTTGCATCCGTAATCAATTTTCTGTTTAAAGATACAATGTTTTTGCATTCAAGCCAGTTTTCCTTTTGAAAACACAATGTTTTATATTTCAAAAACCAACTTTGCCCGTGAAAACACAATGTTTTTGAGCTCGGATATCACGAAACCTTGGCAGGTTTTGTTCCCAACCATCCTGTGGTGTTGGGTCCTCGTTTTGAAGAGACGTCGCCCCGCGTTCCTTCCTTCCTTCCCGCTGCCCCCTCCCTCCTCCCATCTTCATCATCATCGTCATCATCCCCATCATCGTCATCGTCATCATCATCTGTCGTCATCATCATTATCACCACCCATGTCGGCACACCCCTCACACGTTTCGTGACCCCATAGGGAGCTCCACCGAAGGTCCCAGTGCGTGTGCCCGCATGCGTCCCGCACACTCATTTCGGCACACCCCTCACACGCTTCGTGGCCCCATAGGGAGCTCCACCGAAGGTCCCAGTGGGTGTGCCCGCATGCGTCCCGCACACCCATTTCGGCACACCCCTCATACGTTTCGTGGCCCCATAGGGGGCTCCACCGAAGGTCCCAGTGGGTGTGCCCGCATGCGTCCCGCAACCCATTTCGGCACACCCCTCACACGTTTCGTGGCCCCATAGGGAGCTCCACCGAAGGCCCCATGGCTGCCGTCCGCATGCGTCCCGCACACCCATTTCGGCACACCCCTCACACGTTTCGTGGCCCCACAGGGAGCTCCACCGAAGGCCCCAGTGCTGCCGTCCGCATGCGTCCCGCACACCCATTTCGGCACACCCCTCACACGTTTCGTGGCCCCATAGGGGGCTCCACCGAAGGTCCCAGTGGGTGTGCCCGCATGCGTCCCGCACACCCATTTCGGCACACCCTCACACTATTCGTGGCCCCATAGGGAACTCCACCGAAGGTCCCAGTGGGTGTGCCCGCATGCGTCCCGCACACCCATTTCGGCACACCCCTCACACGTTTCGTGGCCCCATAGGGAGCTCCACCGAAGGTCCAGTGGGTGTGCCCGCATGCGTCCCGCACACCCATTTCGGCCCACCCCTCACACGTTTCGTGGCCCCATAGGGAGCTCCACCGAAGGTCCCAGTGGGTGTGCCCGCATGCGTCCCGCACACCCATTTCGGCACACCCCTCACACGTTTCGTGGCCCCATAGGGAGCTCCACCGAAGGTCCCAGTGGGTGTGCCCGCATGCGTCCCGCACACCCATTTCGGCACATCCCTCACACGTTTCGTGGCCCCATAGGGGGCTCCACCGAAGGTCCCAGTGGGTGTGCCCGCATGCGTCCCGCACACACATGTCGTCCCACCCCTCACACGTTTCGTGGCCCCATAGGGAGCTCCACCGAAGGTCTCAGTGGGTGTGCCCGCATGCGTCCCGCACACCCATTCCGGCACATCCCTCACACGTTTCGTGGCCCCATAGGGAGCTCCACCGAAGGTCCCCGTGGCGCAGTCCACATGCGTCTCCTTTGCCCAGTACAGCGTTACGTGGCCCCATATGGAGCCCCACCGCAGGTCCCAGCCAGCCAGCTAGCTCTCTTTGCTCCGCGCAGCGGGCGACCCGCGCGCGTCGCTGGGACTCCTCCGGGGCGACCTGCGCGCGTCGCGGGGGCTCCGTGCTGCGTTCCGCCCAGCGCCTCGCTCGCCCGTCGTCGCTCTGCCCAGCGGCAAGAGCCTTGCCCGCTATCAGCCAGCCAGCTAGCTCTCTTCGCTCCGCGCAGTGGACGACCCGCGCGCGTCGCTGGGACCCCTCCGGGGTGACCTGCGCGCGTCGCGGGGGCTCCGCGCTGCGCTGCTCCCGCAGCCTTGGACTTTTGAGTGCGCGGGCAAAGAGGGAGTAAAGGAAGGGGAGGAAGCGGGCGCGATCCTCGCGGGGGGGCGCGCCGACATTGGCGTCGCGGCGCGCGGGCGATGCCGTCGGGGAGTCCCGGGGAAGCTCCTTGCGGCGGCCACGCCCAGCGTCACGAGTATTCAGAGGCAGTCGTTGTCAAACTATTGGCATTCATACACATTTGCACCACGCTTTGTCATATTCGCATTCATGCACGTAGACTCGCTCGCACGCAGATCATTCACAGTCAGACGCACGCGCGCAGATTCACCCGCGCTCAGTCTCCCTACGTACTCAGATCAATCGTTTTCGTTCGCTTTGTGTACCACGCCACTCATGTCGGCACGCCCCTAGCACGGTTCGTTGCCTCATAGGGATCGCCACCGAAAAAATGAATCACTATTGCGGTACTCGCACCTGCATATGGTTGGGTCCCTCGTCAGGCTATAATTTTATATTTTTTTATATATGATGTCACGAAGCCCTGGCAGGTGTTGTCTTTTTTTTGTTATTTTTTTTTGCCAAGCGGAATTTGGCCAGTCAGACTGAGCTGACGGCGGCCCCGGATTTTCGTGGGGCCCAACACAGACAAACCACAACAAAACAATACAACACCTGTCAGTGTTTCGTGACATCATAAACCAAAAAAAAAAAAACAAAAAAACAAAACCTGCCAAGGTTTCGTGATCTCCGGGCTCAAAAACATTGTGTTTTCACATGCGAAGTTGGTTTTGGATGAAAAAACATGTTGTTTGCACAAAGAAAAAAGTGGTTTTGAATGCAAGCAAATGTGTTTTTATAAGGAAGGTTGATTCTGGATACAAAAACATTGTGTTTTCACATGTAAGATTTGTTTTGAATACCAAAACATTATGTTTTCACAGGGAAACTTGGTTTTGGATGCAAAAACCTTGTATTTTCATATGGAAAATTGGTTTCGGATGCAAAAACATTGTGTCTTCATAAGGGAAAGCTGCACTCTTGACCTCCTGAACCAAATTGGAATCCATTGGACTTGGAAACATGTCAATATCATTGAAATTCTTATTTAAATCGAATCCAATTGAAACCCACCTCTTCCTCCTCCTCGCAAACAGTCTGAATCAAAGTCTTTTGGACCTTCTCAAGACGCATGCGGCACAGTCTCCTGTTTGGAAGAGGAGGTCGCATCAGCATCGTTTGGACCTGGGATCTGCTTCAGTCCGATTGAATCCTTATTTGATTTTATTGAAATTCGATTGAAATCCATTGTAACTCGGGTCTGGGCCATTTCTGTTCGAAACTCCTATTTGGAATCTAATTGAATCCGATCGAAGTCCTCTGGATCTGGACCCTGCTCCAGTCCGATTGAATGTTTGTTTGGTTCCTATTCAATTCTAATCAAAATCCTTTGGAACTGGGATCTGCTCCAGTCCGATTGAATCCTGACTTGATTCCTATTGAAACCCAATTGAAATCTATCGGAACTGGGGTCTGGGCCATTTCTTTTCAATTCGCATTTGAAATCTAATCGAATCCAATTGAAACCCTCTGGATCTGGAGTCTGCTCCAGTCCGATTGAATTCTTGTTTGGTTCCTATTCAATTCCAATTAAAATCCTCTGGATATTGGATCTGCTCCAGCCCGATTGAATCCTTATGTGATTCTTATTGACATCCAATTGAAATCCATTGGAACTGGGGTTTGGGGAATTTCTTGGAAAGTCCTATTTGGAATGTAATCGAGTCAAATTGAAATCCTCAGGATCTGGAGTCTGCTCCAGTCCGATTGAATTCTTGTTTGGTTCATATTCAATTCAAATCAAAACCCTCTGGAACTGGGATCTGCTCCAGTCCGCTTAAATCTGAATTTGATTCTCATTCAAATATAATCGAAATCTCCTGGGTCTGGAAACTGCTCTGTACTATTGACTTCGTACAAGATTCAATGTGTAACTCTTGGATACAGACATACAGGGATATATATGTATGAAGAATACCAGAAAAACTATGAGGACGGAGTGCTGGGGGGGGTGTTTCCATATATATATATATATATATATATATACATCCTCTATACATCTTTTCTGTGTTTCCTCTGGCCTTCCCTCCAGTATCGATTAAGCCATCCTCTTCTTCCTTGTCCTCTCCCCCGCCACTCCGCTCCCTCCTCTCCCATACCATTCCTGCTCCTCGCCGTCCTTCTCCGCAACCTCCCTCCTCTTCCGACGGACTTGACCCCGAGGCCGGCTCTCCCCAAGGGGCGCGATGGCCCGCGCCTCTAGACCGCCACCCGTCTTTTCTTTCTCACATGCTTTTTCATTATGCCAGATCCTCATACTTTCCTCACACCATCCTCGTTCTTGCCTTCGCTCTCCTTGTGATATCTCCCTTCTCCCTGCTCATTTTTTGTCCATCCTTCTCTCCCTGCCGTACCCCTCGTCGGTGTTCCTCTCCATGACCCTCATCCTCCGCATCTGTATTATCCCATCGCGCACACATCCACACACACACACACACACACACACTGCAGGGCTGGGCGTGGTGAAGCCGCATCGGCACCGGCAGCGCCCCTGGCGGATGAGCCAGTGAGCCAGCTTCTGGCCGACGAGGCTGGCACGGCTCGGATTCACCCCGATGCGAGAGTCCGAGTCCTCTGATATCCCTCCGCCTCGTCCCCTCCCCCTCTCCTCACGCATGCGCCTCTTCCCCCCCCCTTTCCCTCAGGAGGCCGCCCTGTAGCCCCCAGGGGGCACTGGTGCTCATCGGCGCGATTCGCGCGCCGTGTTGCAGGAGGTTTCATATCACACTCCCCTTCGTATGCCCCCCTGCGCGAGATGGGAGCTTGCTTACTGCTGCCACATCGTCGACCTCGCTCCTCGGACTGTCTTCCCCGTGGGTTCCGCAGGGCCCCCCGAGCTCGCGCGGCGGCCCCGTCACCCGAGGAATACACGAGCCTGCTGGCTTCGACGACCACCACGGCGAGGATGCCACCCAACAAGGGGGCGAGCAGCCGTGGCCAGGCGGGGCTAGGACCGCGATAACTCGTTCCAGATCGTTTTGGGATGCTCTCGGAACGTCCTTGAGCGCTCTGGAACGGCCGCGGCGCTCGATGCACCCTCCAGAAGCGCCACACATCAGAGATCCCCGATTTGCACTGGTCCGATCTTGTGTTGGTCTTGCCCACCGTGCGATGACGGACCGCGAGGTGATCGCGTTGGGGATTCCGAGGTCACCGCGCGGTCCGCCACAGTCGGTTTCTTCGGGGGCCCCGAGCTTACGTCGGACGGGTCTAGGATGACGATAAATCCGTTCCAGAGCGGTCCGGAATTCTCTCAGAGCGTTTCGGAACGCTTTGAGAAGGCCGCGGCGCCCGAGGCATCCTCCAGAGCCGCTAGACCTCAGGGATTTTCGATTCATCCTCACCATAGTCTATCATAGTCTTGGCTTCGTCTGATTACGAGGGGAAGCTTTCATCTCGCGCGGGGGGTGTCCGAAGCCGCGCGCAGCCACGCGGCGTTAGCAGATGGCGCTCTCTCGCGTGGCGCGCGCCACGGCGGCCGCCGCCGCGGCCCTGGCGCCTTGCGCCAGCGCGCTGCAGAGCAGGCCCGAGGTGGAGCTTGAGCTGCCGCTGCGGCTTGAGGAGCTCTCCAAATAATGGCATGAGAATATTTTGTCGCGGCCGCCGTCGTCGTCGTCGTCGTCGTCGTCGTTGTCGTCGTCGTCGTCGTCGCCGCCGCGGTCGTCGTCGTCGTCGTCGTCGCCCCCCGTCAGGGTCGGCGGCACAGGCCGTAAGGTCTTAGAACATTTCTCGCTCAACCAGCCTTGGCTTGACACATAGGTATTGTGTTCTGTGAGCATTGCTTCTGTTCTTACAGACTTCATCGCTTGTTCTAAGAGCATTCCATGGTAGGCCTGTAGGAATGCCAGGACGGTCGGTCCCTGCTGAACTCGCCATCCTCTGCCGTTGCGCTCAGATCTCGTTCTCCTTCGCGTGCCCCCAGATTCGGCCCGCGCGTGTTTCCTAGACCTTTGCCCTCGGGGTCCGTTCTTGAGCTCCGGGGCAATCGATTATGTTCCCAGGGAAGGGCATACACATAGATGTTCGGAGCTCCGCGCGGATTTCTCGTATCTGCGCGGGGCCCACCTGGCGGAAGCCTCTGGCGCCGCCCCTGGCGCGCTCCGCGCGCTGGGGAGGGAGGCCCAGCGTGGATGGAAGTAATTCGCGCGGAGGTCCGAACATGTATGTTCACGCAACTGTTTCTTCCTCTACGCTATCCTCTGTGGCTCTTGTAAGCGTTGCATTGCCGCCTGAGCCGCCTGTCGTGGTGCTGCTAATCCTCGGGCGCTGCCGTTCGTCTCCGCTGTCGTCCTCCGTTGAACGTCGTCGTCCTCATCCTCCGAGTCATGCACATTTATAGCAGCGTTGCTGCATGGGTTCGCCCAGCAGGCGTGCGCATGCATACCTCATAGACGTATGTCCACCTACAGAAAAAAAAAAACACGTCACACACATTTGTCTATCAGAGGTTTGTGTTTGCGGGAGGGTATACATAGCTGTCGACACATCTGTACAGGTACATATCTATGCAGCTGTGGATCTAGACGCATGCGCACCGAACGTGACTACAACAAACGATGCGCATCGGCACACTTTCGCAATAAGTTCGATGTTTTGTGGATTCACCTAGTTGCAGGGCGCTGGTCGTCGATCCATCCAGGGGAGTAGCAGATGTCATGGGGTCACATTGATACTCTCGTGGCAGCAAGGCTAACAACCGAATGTTCAAGCATTTGGAATGCGATGGCCTCCCATGGGCCTGCTGGAGGGCTCTGATGGGAGCCTCTGATCATTCTTGACGCCTGTGCAATTGCCTTTGGTTTTTTGTTCCAGGTATGCCTCCTCGGCGATGTGGCGCGATTGGGATCCTGATGTTCTCCACGCCGACATCGCCGATGCATCGACGATGTCGCCGACGCATCGCCGAAGCATCGGGGATGCATCGGCAGTGCGGCGCGATCCTCCGACCCCATCTGAACAACCCCCATCTAGGAGGCCTCCTAGCAGACCGACAGCAATGCTTGTCCGTCTTGAGCCAGACTCGTTGTTGGTGTCCCTGTGGAGTTTGTCCATCTGACACAGACCAGGGCTGGACCTAAACGTTGTCTTGCTGGACTTCGGCTGTGTTTTGTTTTCGTTGTGGCAGGGAGGTGCAGGAAAACAGGTAGAGCAAGACGAAACATTTTTCTGGCGAAGGACCCAACCATATGCAGTCGTGCGTACCGAGATTGTAAATTTCTTCCACGGAGCCACGAAACCTGTGAGGGATGTGCCGAAGTGGGTGCGGCGTACGCATGTGGACGGTGGGACCGGGGTCTTCGGTGGAGCTCCTTATGGGGCCACGGAACGTGTGAGACTGGTCGCCGAAATGGGTGTGGAAGACGCATGTGGACGGTGGCGCTGGGGCCTTCGGTGGGCTTCCTATGGGGTCACGAAGCGTGTGAGGGCTGTGCCGAAATTGCCGTGGGGGGCGGAAGCGGACGGTGGCACTGGGGTCTTCGATGGAGCTCCTTATGTGGCCACGGAACGTGTGAGGTGTGTGCCGAAATGGGTGTGGGGGACGCATGTGGACGGTGGCACTGGGGCCTTCGGTGGAGCTCCCTATGGGGCCACGAAACGTGTGAGGGGGGTGTCGGAATGGGTGTGAGGGACGCATGTGGACGGTGGCACTGTGGCTTTCGGTGGAGCTCCTGATGTGGCCACAGAACATGTGAAGGGTGTGCCGAAGTGGGTGTGGGGGACGCGTGTGGACGGAGTTGTCCCTATGAGGCCACGAACCGTGTGAGGGTCGTGCCGAAAAATGGGCGGGTGGGGAGCATGTGGACGGTGGCACTGCGGCATCCGGTGGAGCTCTCTGCAATTCTGGGCCACGAAACGTGTGAGGGGTGTGCCGGAAAGGGTGCGGGGAACGCATATGCACGGTGGCCTTCGGTGGAGCTCCCTATGAGGCCACGAAACGTGTGAGGGGTCTGCCGATATGGGTGGGGGGGGGCTCATGTGGACGGTGGCACTAGGGGTCTTCGGTGGAGCTCCCGACGGGGCAACGAAACGTGTGAGGGGTGTGCCGAAATGGGTGTGGGGGGCGGAAGCGGACGGTGGCACTGGGGCCTTCGTGTTTTGGGGCCACGAAGCGTGTGAAGGGTGTGCCGACGTGGGCGTGGGGGACGCACGTGGTTGGTGGCATTGGGGCCATCGGTTTTTCTCCCTACGGGGCCACGGAACGTGTGAGGGTGGTGTCCTAATGGATGTGGGGGACGCATGCTGGCGGTGGCACTGGGGCCTTCGGTGGAGCTCCCTATGAGGCCACGAAACATGTGAGGGGTGCGCCGGCGTGTGGGCGACGCATCTGGATAGTGGTATTGGGGCCTTCGGTGGAGCTTCCAATGTGGTCACGAAACGTGTGAGAGGTATGCCGAAATGGGTGCGGGGGACGCATGTGGACGGTAGCACTGGGGCCTTCGGTGGAGCTCCTTCTGGGAACACGAAACGTGTGATGGGGGGTACCAGGGTGGGCGTGGAGGGGGCGTATGTGGACGGTGGTATTGGGGTCTTCGGTGGAGCTTCCTACAATGTGGATCACGGAATGTGTGAGGGGTATGCCGAAATGTGTGGACCATGTCATTGGGGCCTTCGGTGGATCTCCCTATGGGGCGACGACGCGTGTAAAGGGTGTACCGAAATGGGTGTGGGGGACTCGTGTGGACGGTGGCACTGGGGCCTTCGGTGGATCTCCCGACGGGGCCACGAAACATGTGAGGGGTGTGCCGAAATGGGCATTGGGGGCACATGCGGACGGTGGCACTGGGGCCTTCGATGGAGCTCCTTATGGGGCCACAAAACGTGTGAGGGGGGTGCCGGAGTGGGTGTGGGGGGCGCATGTGGACGGTGGCATTAGGGCTTTCGGTGGAGCTCCTTATGGGAACACGAAACGTGTGAGGGGTGTGCCGAAATGAGTGCGGGGGAATCATGTGGACGGTGGCACTGGGGCCTTCGCTGGAGCTCCCTATGAGGCCACGAAACGTGGGAGGGGTGTGCCGAAATTCGATGTTACTCTTTATGGGGCCCCGAAACGTGTGAGGAGTGTGCCGAAATGGGTGTGGGGACGCATCTGGACGTCAGCGCTGCGGCCTCCGGTGGAGCTCCCTATGGAGCCACGAAGCGTGTGAGGGGCGTGCCGAAACCGATACATGCGGAGGGCAGAGGCAAGGAGGGGGAGGAGGGAGGAGGAGGGCAGGAGGAGAGGAGATGACAGGAACGCGGAGACCGTCTCTTCAACACGAGGACCCAACACCACAGGATGGTTGGGAACAAAGCGAACGCAAAACAAAAACCAACGTTTCGGTCCAACCCTGACGCAGACGGCCAGCTGCCCCACGGCGGCCGCTTTCGGTTTTGGACAGCATGTGCTGTTGGTTATCGTACCCGTTCGTTCCGTACGCAAGTAAGACGTCTATGGGAGGGAGGGGAGAGCGGCCTTCTTTGTGAAAAGCTGCAGTTCAAATCGGTGGCGTCCCTCGATGCGGTGCACAGTTCGGTGCGGTGCACAGCTCGTCGATCCTCGACCCAAGAATGTTGCGGTGCACAGTTCGGCGGCGAGCGAGGGGGGGGGAAGTGAGAAGGAGAAGGCCTTCTCAGAAGGCGGCGGGACTTCTCAGTAGCCCTCGCGCCTTCTGGCAGGATCTGGTCGTCTTCGGAGAAGGCTTCGAACACTTGTCAGAAGACCTGGCGCTTCCGAACCTTCTGAGAAGGCCTTCTCCTTCTCACTCTCCCCCCTCGCTCGCTGCCGAATAGTTGTTCGGCCCTCAGGGCTGACACGCTGTGCAACGTACCCTGTAGGGGTGTGGCTCGTGATCTTTGTTTGAATTCATTGCTTCGCCGATCGGCGCGGGCTCTCGCACCCCCCCCTCTCCCACCCCCGTGGAGTGGATCTCGGCTGTTTTTGGCGCCTGCTTCGAGCAGGTGGAGTCTCCCACACAGGACGCACGGTTCCACACCGTCGCACTAAGGAGGAGGAGGAGGAGGAGGAGGAGGAGGAGGAGGAGGAGGAGGAGGGGGAGGAGGAGAAGGGGGAGGAGGAGGAGGAGGAGGAGGAGGAGGTCTGGGGCCAGACCCCTTCCGCCCAGTGTCGAAGCGCCGAATAAGGACGCGCTCACCCCAAAAGGGAGCCCACGCATGGCAGGCTGCACGGGCGCCGTTCTCGCCCAAGGTGGCTCCAAGCGGCCCCCGCCCGAGAGCGCGAGGCGGGATCCCCACGGAGCACGGGCACCGTTGGGCAGGGGCGCCCTCGAGGGCGGGAAGTGCTTCGCGCTTCGCGGTTCGGCTCCGATTCCGCCTCATCCTCCTCTCTTCTCCCCTGGGGGGGGCGCCCTCGAGGGCGCGAGGTGATTCGCGCTTCGCGGTGCGGCTCCGATTCCTCCTCCTCCTCCTCCTCTCGTTTTCCCACGGGGGGCGCCCTCGAGGGGGCGAAGTGATTCGCGCTTCGCGGTTCGGCTCCGATTCCTCCTCCTCCTCCTCTCTTCTCTTTTGGGGGGGGCGGCGCGAGAGAGCGCGAGGTGATTCGCGCTCGTCACGCTTCGCGCAGCGCGACGCGCGAAGTTGGGCGCCCTTCTTGGGGCCTGGCGGCCTCTGCGCGCAGCGTGTGGAGGGCGGGTCGTGAATTACGTTTGCTGGCGGCAACGCCGCCGTCGCCGTCAGCGTTTCGGTTTTCAGTATGTTGGTTAAGGAGAAGCGTGCCCAGCATTTGAGCGCGGAGACGCCCAAGACCACACGCCTCACGCTGGAGGGTGCGGGCCCCCGACGGGACGGAGGGGGGGCCCTGGACGCCTCCCAGCGCTCCCCCCAGCGCCCCTCGGCTGACATACAAACTCTGAGGAGGCAAATGTGCCGATACCGTTGCCCTTCCCTCGTTTTCCATGTTTTGGGCCTCCTGGGAGTCCCTCGTCGCCACCGCTGGATGGGCCTCAAAATTCTGGTCAGAACGCACCCTGGGAGAGGTCTGGGGAGTAGCGGTATTGGTACCTTCTTGTTTCTCCGAAACAATCAGGCGGCGCTGGGATCATTGACAGTCCTTCCACCACTCACAGCGGAACGAGCACCGAGCACTCCACTACGTGCTCAATGAACGATGGTGGATCTTACCCTTTGGACCCCCCACCGACATGCCACATTGAGGATGGCCACGTGCCCCTTTTCGTCCAGTGGGAGAAGTACCTCGGCAAGGACCTGAGCAACGTGAATTACGTCCAGATCGGGGGCAACTGCGGCACGAACATGCCAGACTGCGCCGTTGGAGGCGACCCCATCTGGGAGTACGCCACCAGGTTCGGCTGGAACGGGATCGTTCTGGAGCCGGTGCTCAGAGGAGGGCGAGTCCAGACAACATTACGAAGTTGGCTTTCGGGGTGGCACCGGAAAGCTGGTGCGTTTGGATACCCGGGATGCATCCGGGGATGGATTTTGAGTTGTCATCTCATTTCGTTTTGCTCCGAGGTGCCCCACATCTTTGCGCAGCTGGCCGAGAATTACAAGCCGTACCCCAACGTGAAGCCCGTGCAGGTGCTCGTCTAGATCCAATGTGACCGTTGCGGGGGTTGGCGGCACGGGGAGATAGCAGGTGGGAGGTCCTTTTCTCGGAAGCTAACATGGATTACAGTCAACCCGCATAGTAAGGATGGGCAACCTTCCCAAGGGAACGCTTACATCCTTGCCTCCTCGGCCCATCCTTGGCGGCTTTCGCTTGCCAGTCTCGTTGGAAAAACGTCCACATGGCATTCCAAGGCCCTTGAATCCTTACAACTACCGCCCATCCTTATGATACGGGTTGACCGTTCAGCGCGTGGACGCGCCCATAGGTCGCCACCACCGCCGACGCGCGCTCGTCGCGGCGTAGCCGGCCCGCTGTCGACAATCGCCTGCACCGCGCCACCGTGAGTCGCGTCGCGACGTCGGCGGTGTCACGGCAGGCCGGGGCAGGGGCTGGCGACGGGTCCCGTGCCCGTGCACAGTCGGCGGGCGCGGAGGCGGCACTGGCCTCGCGTGCCCGAGGTGCCCCCCCGAGCCACGGCTCTGGCGCCCTCGCGCCCGAGGCACGGATCCCGGACCATGGCAGCATGCGCCCGGGTGTCCTCCCTCCTCCTCGTACAGTCGGGGCCCTGAAGAAGGAACCCTTTTCGTTGGGGAGGGGCTCCGCGTTCCTTAAGTGTTTCGCAGCTTGCCTCAGGTTTTCCTTATGTTTTCGATTGGAAATCGAAGTTTAACTTGGGGAAAAAATGGGGCCTCGTTCCTTATTTTGGGCTCCGTAGTTCAAGGCCCGGACTGCAGGTGGCCGGAGGTGCCTTCCACGATTCACGGAGCTGGCGCCCTCGCGCCAGATCCACGGGTCCCCAGACCACGGCAGCATGCGGCCGGCTTGTTTTGCTCCTCCTCGTGGGCAGCAGGAAGGCGGGGGCAGGGGGGCAGGGCGGGGAGGAGGGGGACGAGGCGGGAGGCGAGCTCGAATTCTCGGGGAGGCGCTGTTGTCGGCCGGTGGCGAAGCGTCCTGGCTTGCCTGTGGGCCCACCGAAGAACGTTCTAAGAACCTCTTGTGGTTTGCACACCACGTTCTTAGAACACTCCTGGCTGAGCCGTCTTGTTTTAACACATGGGGTTTCATCTATTAGGGCATGTCTGTGTTTCGTCAATTTTTGTGGTTTTAAGCAAGTTTCGTGGCAGGACTGCAGGAATGTCGGTACGCTCGATCCCTGCTCAATTCTGAGCAACCACAGGTGGGGGCTGGGGCCCGCAAATGTATTTAGATCTGAACTTGTGGCCCCTGGAGCAAGGTAGGAACGGTAGGAAGGAGGTAGCAGGTGGAAGGGGCAGAGGGTTGGCGAAGGCAGGCAGGAGGCAGGAGGAAGACGATATGACAGGGGGAGGCGAGCGCGACTACCTTGCGAGGCGTTGGTGAGCAACCATTCCGGCATCGGCAGGATCCTGGACCGTGCGGAGACCTCCCATGAGATCAGCCTCTCCCGCAAGAAGGGCGTCGAGGTGCCCACGTACACGCTGGAGACGCTCTGGAAGGACGTGTTCGGAGCGGACAAGGCCAAGATGGACATCCTCGTCGTGGATGCGGAGGGCAACGAGCCGAAGATCCTGTCCGGCAAGTTCCCAGAGCCGAAGCCGCAGTTGGTTCTCTTCGAGATCGCCAACCTCCAGAAGGCCGAGCTCGACGGCATCCACGCCAATCTGGAGAAGGATCCGAGGACGTCGACCGGCCACCTCACCGAACTCGGGCGTGCCCACCCTGGACCCAGGACCGGCGCTTGCGCCCTCCTGGCTTGGCCAGGGTCGAGCGGGTGCCGATTGGGGGTTGGCGCAAAAGGGGGTTGAAGCACAGGGGCCTCAAGTGGCCCTTTGGGGCCCCCGCTGGCTCCGAAAGGGGACCCACAGGGCCCCTTGAGGGCCCTGCTCTTCACACCCCCCCCAGTTGCGAGGCCCTCCGTTGTCACCAGGCCGTCAAGGATTCGCAGACACCGACCCTGGCCCCAGGATCTGGGGGAGAGAAGACGGTGTCCACGACACGCGGCCAGGGGGGGGGGGCATCAGCGCGTTCCCGTTGAGGAAGCACCGTGCCTTCGGACAGAGGCGGAGGGGGTCGCATGCGGACGGGCTCCCGAAGCCAGCGTGGCATTGATGGTCGTGTTCCCTCCCGAGGATCCGCTCGCCCAGGCTCGATGACGTGGCCAGCTGACTCGAAGAAGAAGCGCATGCGTAACCATCTGCGTTCGAAGCTCCGCGCGGATGTCTTGGATCTGCGCTGGGCCCGCCCTTGCCAATCCAACTAGTCCGCACAGAGCTCCGAACAGTTATATCTGTGCCGTTTTATGTTCCTCCGCTGACGTTCCCTGAAACATCTGGGGTGGACAGACCGGCCGTTTTCGGCTCGCGAGAGGGCGTCGTGGCCGTCATTTTGGCGGGTCCAGGTCCGTCGGTTTCGGTCCAAGGCCGTCTTCACTAGAGGGAGGGGAGGTTTACTAAAGAGAGGTTTGTCCACGCCGATGTATGTTTTCCCAACCCTCCTGCGTTGGGTTCTCGTTTTGAATAGAGCACTGCGGTCGCGTCTTCCCTCCTCCTCCTTCCCGTCCCCCTCCTCTCCTCCCTTCTCCCGATCTGTGAAACTGTCGCCACTTTCGAGGGCTGCTGGGAGGCCCAGCGGAGTGGGGTCATACTCAGACCTAGATTAGACCTCGCCATCCCTGGGGGGGCTGCGATCTGTGAAACTGTCGCCACTTTCGAGGGCTGCTGGTGGGTCCAGCGGAGTGAGGCACCACGGGGATTCAGATTAGACCTCGCCATCTGTGGGGGGCTGCGATCTGTGAAACTGTCGCCACTTTCGAGGGCTGCTGGTGGGTCCAGCGGAGTGAGGCACCACGGGGACTCAGATTAGACCTCGCCATCTCTGGGGGTGGCTGCGATCTGTGAAACTGTCACCACTTTCGAGGGCTGCTGGTGGGTCCAGCGGAGTGAGGCACCACGGGGACTCAGATTAGACCTCGCCATCTCTGGGGGGCTGCGATCTGTGAAACTGTCGCCACTTTCGAGGGCTGCTGGTGGGTCCAGCGGAGTGAGGCACCACGGGGATTCAGATTAGACCTCGCCATCGGTGGGGGCTGCGATCTGTGAAACTGTCGCCACTTTCGAGGCTGCTGGTGGGTCCAGCGGAGTGAGGCACCACGGGGATTCAGATTAGACCTCGCCATCTCTGGGGTGGCTGCGATCTGTGAAACTGTCGCCACTTTCGAGGGCTGCTGGTGGGTCCAGCGGAGTGAGGCACCACGGGGATTCAGATTAGACCTCGCCATCTCTGGGGGTGGCTGCGATCTGTGAAATTGTCGCCACTTTCGAGGGCTGCTGGTGGGTCCAGCGGAGTGAGGCACCACGGGGACTCAGATTAGACCTCGCCATCTCTGGGGGGGGGCTGCGATCTGTGAAACTGTCACCACTTTCGAGGGCTGCTGGTGGGTCCAGCGGAGTGAGGCACCACGGGGATTCAGATTAGACCTCGCCATCTGGGGGGCTGCGATCTGTGACACTGTGCCACTTTCGAGGGCTGCTGGTGGGTCCAGGCGGGGGAGACCTGCCAGGCGATCCACTGGGGATTCAGATTAGACCTCGCCATCCCTGGGGGGGCTGCGATCTGTGTAACTGTCGCCACTTTCGAGGGCTGCTGGTGGGTCCAGCGGAGTGAGGCACCACGGGGACCCAGATTAGACCTCGCCATCTCTGGGGGCTGCGATCTGTGAAACCGTCGCCACTTTCGAGGGCTGTTGGTGGGTCCAGCGGAGTGAGGCACCACGGGGACCCAGATTAGACCTCGCCATCTCTGGGGGTGGCTGCGATCTGTGAAGCTGTCACCACTTTCGAGAGCTGCTGGTGGGTCCAGCGGAGTGAGGCACCACGCGGACTCAGATTAGACCTCGCCATCTCTGGGGGACTGCGATCTGTGAAACTGTCGCCACTTTTGAGGGCTGCTGGTGGGTCCAGCGGAGTGAGGCACCACGGGGATTCAGATTAGACCTCCATTTGGGGGGGCTGCGATCTGTGAAACTGTCGCCACTTTCGAGGGCTGCTGGGGGCCCAGCGGAGTGAGGCACCACGGGGACTCAGATTAGACCTCGCCATCTGTGGGGGGCTGCGATCTGTGAAATTGTCGCCACTTCCGAGGGCTGCTGGGGTGACCAGCGGAGTGAGCCCCCACGGGGACTCAGATTAGACCTCGCCATCGCTGGGGGGGGGCTGCGATTTGCGAAATTGTCGCCAGTTTCGATGGCTGCTGGGGGGGGGCAGCGGAGTGGGGTACTCATATTCGACCTCGCCATTCCTGGGGGACTGCGATTTGCGAAACCGTCGCCACTTTTGATGGCTGCTGGGGGGCCAGCGGAGTGGGTCCTACGCAGACTCAGGCTCGACTTCGCCATCCCCGAAGGGCTGCGATCTGCGAAACTGTCGCCACTTTCGAGGGCTGCTGGAGGGCCCAGCGGAGTGGGGACATATTCGGATTCAGATTAGACCTCGCCATCCTTGGGGGGCTGCGATCTGCGAAACTGACACCACTTTCGAGGGCTGCTGGGTGGCCCAGCGGAGTGACGTCATACGCGAGCCTGGTGCTTGAATCCTCGTTCTTTCGATCGTCGTCCTGTGAGCCGTGCAATGCGTGCGCATCCCATGTAGATTGCACAGCAATTCACATCGCCTACATTATCGTTGTTCCTGCTAATGTTGGCCTACTCCTCTTGCCACTTGATGCACGTGGGTTGGGTACGTCGCAGGGTAATTGTCCGCTGACGTTCCCTGAAAAAGGAGGGCTACGTTTTGCTGGAGAACTTGCGCCACCAGGACGAGGTGGGCATCAACATGGCGCCACAGGACAGGCGGCCGCCCGCCCGACCTCCCTGACTTCCAAGGGTCGGGGGCGTCCGCGAGGGGGGAGGAGGGGAGGAGGAGGAGGAGGAGGAGGAGGAGGAGGAGGAGGACAGAGCCCTCAACATCTCCTCTTGGATGTGGGTATCGTGGTTCGGGCCATGATCTATCCTCTGATATCATGGCCCCCTCTTCTTCTGTGAGCAAGTCCCCGGGCCCTCCCCCCCTCGTCCCATCCCCCTTTATCGGAGGCCCCCTTTCCCCTATTGGAGGCCCCCACAGGTCTCGGGCCACGATTCACGCCCCATCCCCCTATTGGAGCCCCCCCCCCCCTTGGGCGCCCCCAAGAAACAGTGCCAAGAGAGGGCGAGCTCCATGACAGCCGAGCAGGCCACTGGCGTGGGCGTCGATCCATGCTTTCGGGACGATCGAAATGGGTACAGAAAAGATGGGCACAAAGACCGACATCAGTTCCTGATCAGTTTGAGCAGGACTCATTGTCGGTGTCGCTTCGGGCGTTGTCCATTTCACACAGAAGGCCGATTGCCCAACAGAGGCCGCTGCCGGTTTCGGATTGCATGTAGTGCTGGGCATCGTACAGTCAACCCGCATAGTACGGATGAGCAATTTTCCAAGGATGCCCTTGCATTTTCCCCCGTCTGCCCATCCTCGTCCGCTTTCGCTTGCCGCGCCCCGCTCGCAACGTGTCGACACGGCCTTCCGAGGCCCTCGCATCCTTAACGCGTGTCCTTGTTATCGGGTTGATTGTACCCAGGAGCGGCCACGCAGGCCTTGGGAGGAGGAGGAGGAGGAGGAGGAGGAGGAAGAGGAAGAGGATGAGAAAGGGGAGGAGATAGAGGAGGAGGAGGAGGAGGAGGAGGAGGAGAGGAGGAGGAAGAGGAGGAGGAAGAGGAGGAGGAGGAGAGGAGAGGAGGAGGAGGAGGAGGAGGAGGAGGAAGGAGAGGAGGAGGAGGAGGAGGAGAGGAGGAGGAGGGAGGGGGGGGGGGGAGGTGGCGGAGGAAGGAAGGAGGAGGAGGAGGAGGAGGAGGAGAGGAGGACCCACGTGTGCTCTGGCCCCGTTGAAAAGGTGGGGAGGAGGAGGATGAGGAGGAGGAGGGGGGGGAGGGGGAGGTGGGAGGAGCAGGAGGAGGAGGAAGAGGATTCTGCTATGCCCATTTCGGCTGCCCAAAGCGCACAGCATTCCGAGGAGGGCGAGTGGGGACAGACGTTGCTGGCCTTCGAGGGGCACCCCTTGTGGTCGCGGCCAGAGGCGGCTCGGAACGCTGGCGCGCGTGGTTCCTGGAAAGGTCCCGGGACCGGGTTTGAGTTGTTGTCTCAATTCGCCTTGCAATTCTTCCTTCTCCTCCTCCTCCTTCCCCTCCCCCTCCTCCTCCTCCTCCTCCTCCTCCTCCTCCTCCTCCTCCTCCTCCTCCTCCTCCTCCCCCTCCTCCTTCCTCCCCTCCTCCTCCTCCCCCTCCTCCTCCTCCTCCTCCTCCTCCTCCTCCTCATCATCATCATCATCATCATCCCCCTCCCCCTCCTCCTCGTCCTCCTCCTCCTCCTCCTCCTCCTCCACAGTTGCACAATATGTACACGTATGATTGCTACTCTCCACTCTCCCCGAACGACTTCCGGAAGATGTGTGGCCCCGCTCCGCGTATTGTTTTTTACACCGGGTTCCCGGGAGTTGGATTTTCGCTTGTGCTTTTGTTTTCAAATTGTTGCTCCAGCTGCATCGCTGGCGTCATTGTCGGGCTCCCGCTCGTTCCGAATCGTGCTCCTGCTGCAGCGCTGGCCTCATTTCCAGCGTTTCCGCTCGTTCCGAATCGTGTTCTCGCTGCAGCGTTGGCCTCATTTCTGCGCTTCCGCTCGTTCCGAATCGTGCTCCCGGTGCAGCGCTGTCGTCATCATTTCCAGTGCCATGCCACGGCATGCAATGCAATGCTATGTGGCGTTCCGTTGTGCGATGCCATGCCTCCAGCTGCAATGCTAGGATCGCAGTGCTTGACTACGCAGTGCCACGCCATGCTATGCCATGCTACGCTTTGATGCTCAACGCCATGTTATCCATGTTCTCTTCTGTGCTCATGTGCGATGCCAATATTTGCGTTGCAATGCTTTGTGATGCATTTCTCCACTACGCAACGCCACGCCATGCTATGACATAATACGCTCTGCTGTATTCTTCTACGCCCTGCTAAACCGTGCTCTACGATGCATTGCGCACACTCTCGGGATTTTGGCCCTGCTCGACATCCGACTGTGCGAATAGAGAGGACACCTACGCCATGGTAAGGGTTCGGAGGGAGGGGCAGGACGTCAGACATGACGCGAGCGCACCTTGCTTGCCCTCCTCTCCCTCCTCCTCCTCCTCCGCCCTTTCAATGGGGCCAGAGCACACGTGGTAGGAGAATCGCGCCGGGTCGCCCTCAGGGGAGGAAAAGGTACCCATACCGCGCTAGCCTTCCCTCGTTTCCCTGATTTTGGGGCCTCCTGGAGGCTCTCGTCGCCACGGCTGGATTCGCCTCGAGATTCTAGTCAGAACGCATCCTGGAGTAGCGGGGAGTAGCGGGTCAGAACGCATCCTGGATACGCCTCGAGATTTTGGGGAGTAGCGGTATGGGTACCTCTTGGTCTCCCCAGATGCATCGGCGATGTGGCGCGATCCTCCGGCCACATCTGTTCGGACCCTAGTTGGGAGAGCGAGAGTGGGTGGGGCGGTGATTTGGAGGTGTGTGTGTGGTTGTTTGTGCGTGTATGTCTGTATGTGTGTGTGCGTCCTTGTGTGTGTGTGTGCGGGGGGGGTCGCAAAACGGGGGCCCCTCCAGGAAGCTCTTGCGGTCGAGCCGCCCTCCGCCTCGCTCCAAGCATTGGCCAAGCTTTGCGCTTCCGCGGCTCTGCGTTGCTGCTGCTCCCCTCCCCGCCATCCACTTTGGCACTGCCGTGGTGTTTCCGCGTCCTCCGCCGTCCCCCACCGCGGGCACCTCGCCTAACAGCCGGGCTCGTCGGGTTTCAGCCTGGGCGCTACCCCCTCACCCTGTCGTTGTCGTCCGCCGCCTCCGTCTGCGGACGGTGCCTCAATTCTCGCACTCCCCACCCTGCCAGGGTGGTCCCGCGTCTCAGGGCCCAGCCGCGAGTTTAGGTCTGTGCCGTCTGCTCGATTTGCTACGCCTCGTCGCTGCGCGCGAGGCCGCGGCCGTCAAAAGCTTGGCCGCCATGGGCAGGCTGAGAGCCGTCGTGAGCGGGCTGATGGGCCTCTCGCGGGGCAGCGCGGATCGTGTGCCACATAGCTTCGGTGCGCGAAGGAAAAGTGTGTGTGTGTGTGTGTTTTTGGTGTCTGTGTCTCTGTTTGTGTCTGTGTCTGTGTTTGTGTCTGTGTCTGTGTTTGTGTGTGTGTGCGTGGGAGGGGGGTATCGTGCCCAGAGTCAGGGAATCTTTCAGGTTTCATTACCCACCTTGTGCTTTTTATCAACGCGTTCCTTGGCCCCCCGTCTTCCGCGCACATGCCTCGGCCATGATGCGCCAATCCCCCTCGTCCTAGCCTCCCCTCCCCGCGCACCCGACCAGGACAGCCCAGCGAAGAGTGCGCGCTCCCTGGCTCTGGGGTCGGTCCTTTCTGGGCGACGCTCGGATGGCCCCGCCAGCATGGTTTTGTTGCCCTCCTGCTGCGCCTCCTCATCAGCAGTTCTTTGTCTGGGGCCTTCCGTTGGGCCCATGCCAGAGGACCTTCCTTATCCGATGTTCTTTTCGAGGTATCACGCTCTGCGACGTGACAGCGAGGCACTAGTGACCTGTCAGCTCTCGAGTGTAGTATACGTACTTATCACGAGCAGGTGAATATTTCACGAAGTGGTCCTCTATGCTGCCTAATAAAACATGAAATAAATCTTTCCGAGGTGGCCCACCAGACGGATCTGTTCGGCTCCTTCTCGACCCCAGGCAAGTTCGATCCGAGCCGACGGGCGATCGGCGCAGCATCGACGCATGACGCGAGCGAGAGGCTCCAAGGAAGGTCCCCTCGGCGGCGAGCGAGGGGAGGAAGTGAGAAGGAGAAGGCCCTCTCAGAAGACGGCGGGGCCTCTCCAGAAGCTTCCGCACCTTCTGAGAGGTTTTCTGCGTCTTCCGGAAAGGCTCGGAAAAGTTGTCAGACGGCCAGGGGACTTCCGAGCCTTCTGAGTAGGGGACCTTCTGACCCGAGTCAATCCAGACCCAGGTCAGTCAGGCCCTGCAGGATCTTGCAAGATCCTGCAGGATCCTGCACCCAAACCCCGGTCAATGCACCCCTGGCCTTGCAGGATCCTGCAAGATCTTGCAAGATCCGGCGCTCTGACTGACCCTCGTTTGCGCATGGACCCCCGTCCCCTGAGCCCCAACAGAGAAGGCCAACCCCTTCTCGCTTCCCCCCGCGCTCGCCGCCAATCCCCAGGACGAGCATCTGATCCTCATCGCTCCTCTCTCCTCTTTCCCTCTGACCCTGCTGATGCGGCTCGTCTCCCGCCTCGTCCTGCTGCCAGTGATCCTTCCCGTGGCCCTCCTCCTCCTCCTCCTCCTTTTCCTCCACCTCTTCCACCTCCTCTTCCGCTTCCCCCTCCTCTTCCTCCTTCTTTTCCGCCCCTCCTCTTGTGCTTCCCAGGCCTCTTCCTCCTTGTCTTCCTCCTCTTTGTTCTTCTCCTCCTCCTCCTCCTCCTCCTCTTCCTCCTCCTCTTTCCCCTCTTCTTCCTCTCCTGTTCCTCCTCCTCCTCCTCCTCCTCCTCCTCCTCCTCCTCCTCCTCCTCCTCCTCCTCCTCCTCCTCTCCCTCGGCCGTGATTTCGTGGGGGCGCACACAGATGCTGACATCGCTGCTTCCCAGATCGTCTCTTGGGACGCGCCCTGATGGGGATTTCGGGGCGAATGCCGCCGAGGCGACGAGGGACGGGCAGCTGCATTGATACCTGCCAGACTCTCATGCCCCCTCCTCCTCCTTCTCCTCCTCCTCCTCCTCTTCCTCCTCCTCCTTCTCCTTCCCTTCTCCTTCCCTCCTCCTCCTCCTCCTCCTTCTCGCAGGGTCTGCGTGGCCGCTCCTGGGCCCCTCCCCCAGGGGGCCTCGCAGGGTGGTCGGGGGTCCGCCGTCGAACTGATGACTCGCGCGTCCTGGCGCGCAGGAGTTCCTCGCAGCAGGTCCCACACAGCCGGGCCGAGGTCTCGGATCGAGGTCGGCTCGGGGAGGGCATCCTGATGTTCTCCGTGGCCGTTGGGTGCTCCCGTGCATCCTGGGGAGGGCACCCTTGGATGTTCTGTGTGTCTGGGCTGGCGGAGGGTCTCCTGTTCTTGAGGGATATTCTTCTGGCGTAGGTCCGACTGCATCGGATCCCCATTACGATGCGGGTCCCCCGACCCTCCCAGGCAGGGTCATGAGCCCGCTGCGCAGGACGCGCTGTACGGGCTCAGGACGGAGCAGTCCTTGCCGCTCTCCCTGCCGGAGGGCCACGTACCCCTCTTCGTGAGGTGGGAGGAGCCTCCGCCCCCCCGCCGCGCGTTCGCGCCCGGCCTCGCAGCACCTCCCTCCTCGTATGTCTTTTCCTCCTCTTCTTCCTCTTCCTCCTCCTCCTCATGCTCCTCCTCCTCCTGCTCCTCCTCCTGCTCCTCCCCCTCCTCCTCCTCCTCCTCCTCCTCCTCCTCCTCCCTCCTCCTCCTCCTCTCCTCCTCCTCCTCCTCCTCATCCTCCCTCTCCTCATCGCCCTTCTCCTCCTCCTCCTCTTCCCTTCTCCTACTCCTCCTCCTCCTCCTCCTCCTCCTCCTCCTCCTCCCTCCTCCTCCTCCTCCTCCTCCTCCTCCTCCTCCTCCTCCTCCTCCTCCTCCTCCTCCTCCCCCTCTCGGCGACTACAATCGGTTCGGTTACGCTGGGGTGCTGTTTGCGAGTTGCTTCGTGGCGGCCTTTTCCGGGGCCTCTGTGAGGGACGATGTCATAATTGTCATCGTTTCGAGCGACATTGTCGTCCCCGCATTCAAAATCAGACTCACTCGCGCTCAGGCTCACCCGTTCTCAGTCTCTCACACTCGGACCGACCGTCTTTGCTCGCATTGTGGACCCCGCCACGCATTTCGGCACGCCACTTCGCACGGTTCGTGGCCCCATAGGGAGCGCGAGCGAAAACGATATTCGCAATTGCGGTACTCACAGCTTCATGTGGTTGGGTCCTTCGACTGGCTAATTGTATATCTGTATCTCTCTCACTCTCTTTCTCTCTCTCTCTCTTTCTCTCCCTTTATCCCTCTCTCTTTTTTTGTTCTCTCTCTCTCTCTCTCCCTCTCTCTCTCCATCGTTCTCTCTCCTTCTCTCTTTATCTTCACAGGTCCTCATCCACTTCGTCCTCCCACATTTCCGCACCTCATCACCCGTGTCTCTTCCTTGTCCGTTTCCCCCGCTTATCGTCCATCCCCATCTCGTTCATTGGGAAGTGTGACAGGAGTACCTCAAGAGCATGAACGGCGTAAATTTCGTCCAGATCGGTGGCAATTGCGGCACGAATTTGCCAGAGTGCGCCGTGGGAGGCGACCCCATTTGGGAGTACGCGACCAGATTCGGTTGCTGATGGGCACCAAGCATACACCGACACCAGCTTTGGGCAAACCCTTCTTGAGCCCAGGATTGTCACATGTCACCTTGCCTCCAACCGTGGGCTCGCGAGGGGCTGGCCGGAGTGAGGAGGACAAAACAGAAAACGAACAACAGAAGACGTGGCCGCGCCCAGACGGCGCATCGGCATACATTGAATTGAAAACGACGGCCAGTAACATGTACGATTGATTTTGTTGAACGCGCATGCGCCAGAGCACCGCCCTTGCACACAAACCAGTGATGGGCGGCGGGAGCCACTACACGCGCACATCGCACCATGATCATGCAGGAGGACACGGGCGGAGGGAACGAGGAACGGATTCTCCTCGTCCTCCTATCCCTCCTCTTCCTCCTCGTTTTCCGTCCTCGTCCTCCTCCTTCCTTCCCCTCTCCCTCCTCCTCCTCTTCCTCCTCCTCCTCCTCGTCCTCCTCCTCCTCCTTTTCCTCCTGCTCCTCCTCCTCCTCCTCCTCGTCCTCCTCATCCTCATCCTTTTCCTCCTCCTCCTCCTCCTCCTCCTCCTCCTCCTCCTCCTCCTCCTCCTCCTCCTCCTCCTCCCCCTCCTCGTCCTCCTTCTCCCCCTCATCCCTCATCCCTCCTCCTCCTCCTCCTGCTGCTCCTCCTTTTCCTCCTTCTCCTCCTCCTCCTCCTCCTCCTCCTCCTCCTCCTCCTCCTCTTGGCGCTGGCAAAGCGAGCATATCTGCTCCTAGGCTGGGACGGCATCGTCCTGGAGCCAGTGCCCCACATTTTCTCCAAGCTGACCGAGAACTACCGCCCGTACCCCAGCGTGAAGCCGGTGCAGGCGCCCGTTTGGACCAATCGAGTTGTAAGTGACGGGGGTCAATGCAAACGGTGGTCAGCCAGAGCGCTGGATCTTGCAGGATCCTGCAGAACCGGGTGTGCATTGACGGGCTTGCGCGCAGGATCCTGCAGGACTGCGCAGGATCTTGCAAAACTTGACTGACCTGGGTTTGCATTGACCCGGGCGAGGTGCGTCCCCGATCTAATGGTGTTGTTCTCCGCATGCGCGGGTCTAGACTGAGTCCTGTGGGGGCAATGGTGCGCGGATCTGATGGGGGCCGGGACCCACAGGTGCAATTCGATCTTGACTTGTGGCCGAAGGAGGTAGAAGGAGGAAGGGGGCAGGGGGGTGGCGAAGGCAGGAGGTAGGATGAAGACGATGCGACAGGAGGAGGCGAGCTTGAATACCCTGCAAGGCGTTGGTAAGCAACCATTCCGGCGTCGGCAGGATCTTGGACCGTTCGGAGACTTCCCACGAGATCAGCCTCACCCGTAAGAATGGAGTCGAGGTGCCCACTTACACGCTGAAGACGCTCTGGAAGGAGGTGTTCGGTGCAGACAAGAAGAAGGTCGACGTCCTCGTCGTGGATGCGGAGGGCAACGAGCCGAAGATCCTGTCCGGCGAGTTCCCGGTGCCGAAGCCGCAGTTGGTGCTCTACGAGATCTCCAACTTGCAGCAGGCGGAGTTGGATCAGATCGACGCAAACCTGCGCAGGGAGGGCTACGTCCTGCTCAAGAACCTCGTCCACCAGGACTCGGAATCGAGGGCTCCTTGCTTTCTTCATCCCTACAGGGCCGTGCCCGGTAACCTGAAGAGAAGCAGTCCCGACAGAAACCGGGCCCGCTGAACTGCTCAGAGATGGTTTGGCAATTCGAGTAGTCAAGACGGGTTGGGGGACGCCGCGCTGGACATGGCTCGGAGGCGGGACTCGTCCTGAGCCCCCGCCATGCAGCAGTGCCCCCTGAGCGGGGCGTTCCGGAAAGGGGCTCGGCAGGGAGTTCCACAGATTCGGTAGTTCGTTGCTGCTTGGTGGGAGCTTGGGCAGAGAACGACGCGGGGACCAGCGGTGCCTGGAGTCCCTCGAAGCGTCGGTCGGCGGCGCGTGCGAGGGGAAAGGGCGCGCCTTCTCAGCGACTGCCCAGGCTTGCCCTGGATGTAACGCGAGGGAGACTGCCGCCTTGATTCGAAGGAGCATGGTCAGGAGGGGGAAAAAAAAACACAGACTCAAATGAGCGTCGCTTCGTCAGAAAATAGGGGAAAACATGGGAAGTGGGTGGGAAGACCAAAACCCAGAAGATATGGGAATATATGCGGAATCCTGTTATTCATGTCTGTTTGTTTGTGTGTCCCAGGGCCCCTTCAGTGTAACGTGAGGGAGACTGCCACCTCGATTGCAAGGAGCATGGGGACATTGGGGAACACCCCCCCTCGCGACGAGGAAAAATCGCGACGACAGGTTTCTCCCGGGGCAGTCGTCCGGGATTGCGTTGCCCATACTTGAAAATTATGGGAAACGCAAGTCCGGTTCATGGGGTACGATTTTTTAAGAACATTGCGTTTCCCATACTTCGCAGGGCTTCGCTCTCCCGGGGACCCTTTGCCGGGCCTCGGGCACGCCAAACACCGACTCGGGGTAAAAAGCGGGTCCTGGGGAAGGGGCCCAGGGTTTTGATTTTTGGGGCCGACGCTGTGAAAAGTCCCGACGTCGGGGGTCTGGGCGCTTCCACCCATGTCTTAACACGCTGGTGGCTGCGTTTCTCAAGCAGTGGCGAAGCGTCCTGGCTCGCCTATAGCCCTACCAAACAGTGTTCTAAGAACCTCTTGTGGTTCCCACGAAGTGTCCTTAAACCACTTCTGGCTGGGAGTCTAATGTTTTTTCACATTTGGTTTACGTTCTAAGAACATTGTGTTGCTCTTAGAACATTTTTAGGTTCCAAGAACATATCGTGGTAGGACTACAGGAATGCCGGGACGGTCGGTCCTTGCTCAAGTTTGGGGCTATCGATGGCTGGTGCCGATATGCCCCACCGTGCGCTCCTCCTCCGTCGCATAACCCCCTCTCTTCCGTCGTCCTCTCCGCACTCGCATCCTGCGTTTCCGCCTCGTGCTTCTACTGTTACCATTCCTATCGCCACGGCCTCGAGGCTACGGCCTGCACGAGGTTGTTCCTGGCACATGTTTTTTGAGGCTACGGCGTCCACGCCATGCCCTAACGTGCACCGGCGGGCTCCCCAGCGGAGCGCACAAGATTCGGGCGTTCGTTCGTTCGTATTCCTTGTCGTCTTGCTTCTCTGCGAGGACAAGGTGGGCCTGACCATGCCGCCGCAGGACGCCCTGTACGGGCTTCTGGCCGCGGCCGCGTGAGAGGCCTGCCCGAGGCAACCTGGCGCACTGCGAGAAGCTGGATGGCCTTCTCCTCTGTTCACCCTGAGATCCGGGCGGTGGAATTCTTGTGACCCGGACCCCAGGACTGGAACAGACCGATCTGGCTCGAAAATGCAGTGGAAAGATTGGGTCTAGGGTTCTTGCCGCGAGTCGTCGCAGTGTTGTATGTTTCGCAACGTCGGAATTCAGGGCACCCCTTTTTCGATCTCCCTTGCCCTCTCGTGTTTTTTGAAACCCCTGCTATTCCTTCGTGCCCCTTCTCCTCCCTTTTCCATGTATACTGTTTTCTCATGCTCATCATCCCGCCTAGCTCTTGTCTTCTCTAGTCTCCTCGCCGCCGCCCTGCTCTTCCTCTCCTCTCCCCTCTTGTCTAATATCGCTTTCTCTCAAGTACTCGCTCTCCTCAGTTTCGTCCTCTTCGCTCCTGTACTATCTCCTCTTCTCCCTTACCCTCCTCCGCATCCTTCTCTTCTGCGCCCTTGCTCCGGCGGCGAGTGTAGCTCCGTGCTTGAGAGGTGGTGATGATGATGAGCACACTCTCCCCATGATCGTTCCAGGCAGGATGAGCCGTCGCACAGCTGCGCGATGCCACCACTGCTCGTCAAAAGGCCCGACATCTCCCATCATCATCATCATCATCATCATCATCATCATCATCATCATCAGCATCAGCATCAGCATCAGCATCAGCATCAGCATCCTCATCCTCATCCTCATCCTCATCCTCATCCTCAGTCTCATCATCATCAATATGATCATCATCATCATCATCATGATCATCACGATCATCAGCATCCTCATGATCACAGGCAATGTCATCTTCATCAGCATCATCAGCATCATCATCGTCTTCGTCATCATCACCATCAGTACCATCACCATCAGCGTCAGCATCTGCATCGTCTTCATCAGCCTCACCAGCACCAACGTAACCATCATCTTATCAGAATCAGCATCATACGCATCAGCAGTCGCATCATCATCATCATCATCATCAGCATCAGCATCAGCATCAGCATCAGCATCAGCATCATCAGCAGTTTTGTTGCAGGCTTTCACTGTGTAGAATATTCCTGTGTGATTCTGCACTCTGGGCACGCTTTCTGCCCTGGTGCGCGCAGACATTGGAGCCGCAGTGTGGATATTATAGTCAACAAGAGATGGGCTGAAGCTGGAATCGGCTTCACATTCAATGCGGTTGGAAGGCGATTCAATATGTTCAAATTCAATGCTGTTGCAAGGCAATGCGGACATGGACGCGCCAGACATGAGAGCCCGCCTCCTGACAACTCATTTTCCTCACAACGAATGCCCAGACGGAGAACACGACGACACGTTGCAGGAGGTGGGCACAGCGGTCGAAGATGGCAGGCGCAATACATACCTCAATGTTGTTGGGGTGGATGCGGACGCCGTCATAGGGAGCAGGAAGCCCACGGACCACCAGAACAATATCGTTTCTTTTGGCTTGGGCCATCGATGACTCCCAGGAGACAGCGTGGCTCCATGGGATGAAACTTTCGGTTATTTCGACGTTCGCGTGCAAACAATTGCATGGAGCCTGGACGCATAGACTCTAGAGCACAGGGCGAAACAGACTTAATCGATTATACCTTTATTGATGACATTTGCCAGAGAGCCTGATCAGACATTGAGAATTGTACATGCCTTGGAAGGGGGGTGGGACCACCGATCATTTTCTGTCGATTTGAATGTCAACGGCAGGCTAAGCAGGATACGCGAAGGAACGAAAGCAAACATTAATTGGGCTTTTGCTCTGGACGCGGACGGACAGCCAACGCAATACCACAGGGCGTTAGACGACGAGTTCCTTGGGCGAATCCACACCGAGGACCCCGCGGACTTGTTCGTAGAGGTTGCGTCGACAACGGGGAAACCCAGGAGCGACGGGACCGCCCAAAAACACAGCCCGACTACAAAAGAATTGCTGAAAGCGAGGATGCAAGAGCAGGGCCCGGACAGACGGCGATATTTATCAAAACAGGTATGGCGATTTCTACGGCGAGACCGGCGGCGCAGACAAGATTATGAATTTGAATCTTTGTCGATGAGAAGGGCAGGGCTTGGAGCAATACGCATATTGGAACAACGGCACAAAAGAGTATAACGAAGATTGACAACGCAGGACAACACAGGGGCACTGAACATTGGCAAGATGACGATTTACGAGTCTGCTGCTTCGTTGCACTAGGATACGAGGATCTTCACGAAGATGCACACAAGCAGCTGGCTGCGCCACCGCACTCAACATGAGGATCGCGTAACACTTGAAGAAGGGAGATTTTTTTGACGAGGCCCAAGAAGAGAAAGACCAGCGCAGATGACGGACTCGGGGCCGATATGCTCAGAACGGGGCATTTCGATTTTAGTGCGGTCATCGCCGACTTCTTCACAGAGGTCGTCAGCGGAACATTGCCGCCACCTGCAGCTTGGAAGATCACAAAGCTTAGGGTAGTTTCAAGAAGGGCGACCCGACCTTGCCGAACAATTACAGGCCCACCGCTGTATTGTTCCAGTTATGGCGAAGCTCTTCTGCACTGTTCTCTACAACAGGAAAGCCGGCATCATCGGTTCTAAGTTGTCCAAGGAGCAGTTCGGTTTCCGTCCTGGCCGGTTTCGACGCGGTACACATTGCCAGAACGGTTGTCGAACAATTGCTGGAATGGGGGAGGATGAATGGGTTGCGATACTTGATGTGGAACACATCACTCGACCGAGTACATAAGTCTGGTGTGTTGGAGGCGCCTCTTCATCATCGAGTGGATGCGTCAATAGCTTGTTTTCTGAGACGCTAGTATTTTGGAGCGAAAGGCCACGTGTCTACGTGGGCGGGGGCGGACAGCATATTCTTCGAGATGAAACGGGCAGTCAAGCAGGGCGACCCTCACTCACTTATTTTCTTGCATGTGGCACTCGACGGGGCTCTGAACGAAGTTAGCGAGGTGTAGAAGAGGCGCGGCTGCGGCGCCAACGTGGGGCACGACTTCCGGGGCCATCGCTTCGCGCACGTCGCCTTCCCTGATGACCAGACGTTCGTGGCAAGGAGTTGGGTCACGATGAAGGGGGGGATCTCGACGCTCAGGCTTGCTTTGCAAGGCTGGGGGCTGTCTTTGCATCCAACGAACAGCTTCGCACGGCGCCGACGGTTTTTTCTATAGAGGCACTGCCACTAAGAGAGAACATGGAGATGCTAAGCACGAGGCTGTCACTGGTGGACCCGACGGGGGAGGACATAGCCAATCGCATAGCAGTGGGTTGGCGGAAATTCTGGGCAATGACAGCTCTGTTGTGAAATTCCATCGGCAACTGAATGATTGTTTCCACGGGCACAAGAACTCAGAAGGCTCGCATGTGACAAAGCGTCGCATCGTAGAGCGCGGGAGGACTGAAGAGGAAACCTGGGCAGATTAGATCCGAGGGGCGACGTGCAAAGCTCGGCGTCTTGCACGCAAATGCGCTGTGCAGGAATGGGCCCCAGACCGCCTCGACTGGACATGGAGATGGGCTGGAGGAGCCGCCAATCAAGATCCCAGCGAGCGGGCGCGGACGGCGGCAGGGTGGCGAGACGCAGCGCGGCAAGCGGCTGCGAACGAGCTCGACGCGGCTCGTCCTACGCGACCGCCTTCCCGCAAATTGATGCGCTTTGATGATATTAGGCGGCGTTGTTGCGCTCGGGGGGCCCAAGGCGACTGGAGGCGTTTGGCTCGGAGTTTCGCGGTCTGGCAGGCGTTGTCTTTTGTTTTCGTTGACTGGGCAGCTGAAGCGCACTTCGACGAGTTGAGGGGTTCACCCCGGGCCCTGCCCCCTGCGGGCCAGTCTGATAGGACCTGAACTTTGAGCCTTGACGAATGCCCCCGAGGTTGCCGCTCGAAGCGCGCCGCCCAGGATGGGTGAACCTGGGAGATGGAACGAGCAGTTATCTTGGGCCCTAGGCCCCCATCTCTTCGCGGCTGTCGCGACAGGGGCCCACAATGTCGATTCGCTAAGCGAAGAGCCACGTTGGACCCGGGGGGGACTCAGTTTTGTTTTCGGGGCCGCTTCTGAACAAATTTGTCGGGGGGGGGGCGACGTTCGCGGCCGAGGCGCGCCGCGGCCAGACGGGCCCCTTCGTCCTTCATCCGGCGCTCCTGACAGCAGACCACAGACTCGCGCGCGGCGGGGGGGTGGCCGTGGGGCCCTGAGGGCAGCGAGGAAAGCAACCTGGGCCGCTTTCTTTCGGCACCCGCCCCCCCCCCGTCCGCCCCGTGGCGGGCCCGCCCCACCAGGAGGAAACATATGTGCGCCCTCGTGCGCTCCTGGACAAGGTTCCTGCCCGGCGGGGGCCCAGGCCCTTGCGCGAGCTCGAGCTCGCGCGGTCGCCAAGCGCAGCGCGAGCATTCGCGGGCTCCACATCCGACATTGAACCCTCTGCGTCCTTTGCTTGCCCCGCCGCGCGGAGGAGACGCAGGGGCCACCGCCGCCGAGATTTCTTGCGAGCTTTCTTTCTATCCATGTCCAGTGCGTCTTGGACATTCTTGGAAGGGGCACCGCAAGGCCGAAGCGCGTGGACAATTGCGCTACCGAGGGACCACACATACGTATAATATGACTCACGTGATGATAGCTGGCGTGGCAATTACGAGAATGATGCAGGTGGACGCTGCTTCGCCGATGCCTTGAGAGGCGCTGGTGGAACCTTGGGGGCCTGAGTACGTTGACGGGGCCCATAGGCCCCAGGAGGCCGACCCCTCTGTGGCGTCGAGAGACTGCCACGCCTGCTATGCCTAGGACGTCTTGCGAGCATAGCGGCCGCGGTGAGAGACCACCCGCTGTGCACCGCCATATGGTGCCGAGGAAATGCCACGCCTGCTGTGCCTGGGCGACCGTCGCGCATAGCGGCCGCGGTGAGAGACCACCCCCTGCGCATCCCGCATGGTGTCGACGAAATGCCACGCGTGCTGTGCCTGGGCGATGGTCGCGCGGAGCGGCCGCGGTGGGAGACCACCCCTTGCGCACCCCCCATGGTGTCGAGAAAGTGACACGCCTGCTGTGCCCTGGACGACCGTCGCGCATAGCTGCCGCGGTGGGAGACCACCCCTTGCGCACCCCGTACGGTGTCCAGAAAATGCAACGCCTGCTGTGTTTGGACGCCTGTCGCGCGTAGCGGCCGCGGTGAGAGACCATCCCTTGCGCACCCCCTACGTTTTCGAGAAATGCCGCGCCTGCTGTGTCTTGGACGACCGTCGCGCATAGCGGCCGCAGTGAGATACCACCCCCTGCGCACTTTCTATGGTGTCGCGAAACTGCGACGCCTGCTGTGTTTGGACGACCGTCTCGCAAAGCGGCCGCGGTGAGAGACCACCCCCTGCGCACCCCCCATGGTGTCGAGCAAGTGACACGCCTGTTGTGCCCTGGACGACCGTCGCGCATAGTGGCCGCGGTGAGATATCACCCCTCTGCGCACCCCGTATGGTGTCCAGAAAATGCCACGCCTGCTCAGCGTGGACGACTGGAGCTCATAGCGGCCGCGGTGGGAGACCCCCCGTGCGCACCCCGTATGTTGTCGAGAAACTGCCACGCCTGCTGTGCTTGAGCGGCTGTGGGAGACCACCCCCTGCGCACTGCTTACGGTGATGAGAGAGCGCCACGCCTGCTATGCGCTGGGCGACCGTCGCTCATAGCGGCCGCGGTGAGATACCACCCCCTGCGCACCGACTATGGTGGTGGACGACCGTGCGCATATATATATATATATATATATATATATATATATATATATGTATGTATATGTATGTATGTATATATATATATATATATAGGTATGTATTGGGTGTATGATGGAGCACGCATGCCACGCTCTGCTAATATTGCGCGTATGTGTCGCGTGGTGTGCGTGTCATGTGTATGATGCGTGTGCGGCTGTATCTGGGCGTGTGTCTTTGGGGCGTGGGGAACGGGAGGAGAGGAGGGAGGTGAGACGCAGGTGCGACGCGGCATGGAAAAAACAGCACCCTACGAAATATGGGGAGAAGAGAACCAAAACCCCACGACACATGTGGGGAACAAGATCGCAGATGTATTGTGTGTCTGTGGAGGAGGAGTGACGAGGAGACGCAAGGAATGATGAGGAGGGGAGGCGGGTGTGTGAACGCGGATGCGACGCTGGTGGGAATAATATCGGAACCTCATTAACCATGTGGGGAAACATCGAGCCCTTAAAGGGGCCATATGCTTTTCCACATCCGGTGCGCCTCGGGGCTCTGAAGAGGGGAGCCCGAAACTCCAAGCTGCAGCGAATATCGGCGCAAGTCTTGCCCGCAAACTCCTCGGGGGAAGGCCGGCCCCCATGGGCGGCGGCACGCCCGAGCGCCGCTGACTGCCAGACGACGCTCAGGCCTGCTTCCGCCCCCCAGGTCGCGTGTTGCCAGACGCGCCCCTGGCCCAGGGGACCCCCCAGGATTTCCAAGGACGCACCCACGGCCTCCAGAGCACCCTTCACGAGGCCCATGGGGTCCCAGGCTCAGTGGGCCCTGGAAACCACAGGGCCTTTTTTGCACCGGTTCCGTTCTGCCGTTTTTTTGCAGATTCCGACGCCGTTTTTTTACCAGTTCCGTCGCCGTTTTTTGACTGGTTCCGGCTCCGGTTCCAATCCTGGAGCTGTTTTTTTGCCGTTTCCGGTCGCCGTTGTTTTGCCGTTGTCATTTTCAAGGGACATTTTCTGGAAACGGTGAAAAAACGGCCCTGCCGTTTCCAGGGCCCACAAAGGTCCCAGGGGGCTCAGAATTGAGCGAGCAGCTGTGAGCACCTTTGGGCCAGGGGCAGCTGCAGCAGCCCCCCCACCAGGGGTGGGCCACTCCCCCTCCGAGGGGCTCTCCGCGTCGGTGGTCTGCGCTCCTCCCTGGAGCCATCTATAGTCGGCGGCGGCCTCGCCGGCGCGCGGGCGGCGCGGGTCCCCTCCTCTGGCTGCCACGCGGGGCCGCGGTTGCCGGGAAGCCGGCGCCCTTGTGGGAGGTCCGTGGGTTGGGCCGCGAGGGCAGGGATCAAGAGGGGAGAAAACACACATCAGAGACCCGAATCATCAGGGGTAATTCGGGTCAGGGCTAACTCGGGTTCGTTTTTCGGGAATCCGAACCCGAGTTGCCCCAGGCCCGAGTTACCCCGGATAACTCGGGCGTCCAGAGCCCCAAATCATCAGGGATAATTCGGGTCAGGGCTAACTCGGGTTTCTTTTTTCGGGAATCCAAGCCCGAGTTACCCCGGGCCCGAGTTACCCCGAATAACTCGGGCGCCCAAACACAGACACAATTCATCGTCGATTCCTCAGAAAATCTGCGGAAATATAGGAAATGGTGGGGGAAACAAAATATCAAGAAAATATAGGAAAATATTGGGAATCCTGCTATGTGTGTGTGAATATATGTGTGTGTCCCAGGGCCCCTTCAAGGGAGAGGGAACGAGAGAGGGAGCGGGCGCTGGTGGGCGCGCTCGCCGCCAGCCGGCGTCCAGCCGAGCGGCCCGCAACGGTGCAGGGCGCATTGCAGGGATCGGCTATGTGGATGCGCGCGAGAGAGGGGGAGGGAGAGGGAGAGGAAGGGAGGGGGAGGGTAGGTCGCACACGGCATTAGCGCGGCCGTTGTGCCTTCTTTGGTGGCGCGCGCCCGCTGCGTCTCCTCTGGGGGGAATTCTTTGTTCGGTTGGCGCAGGGCGATTGAATGGGGAGGGATGATGTTTTGAGGGAGCGGGGGGAAGGGAGGGGGGGGGGGCCAGGCACAGGTTCTGTTGATTTGTTCCGTACGGGGCCCCCAGAAGTCCCGAGCCTTTCCCCATGGCTAGCGCTGCTGCACTACGTGTCGACGGTCGCCGGGCCTGGGCAGAGGCCTCCGGAGGCCGAACGCGGCAAGCAGCTTTGCGTCGTAATTGATTCGCGGCGCGAGTCATGCGTGGGCAAGGGGCGCAGAGCATCGAGGTTAAACTTAGCCCTAACCCCAATAGCGAAGTGAAGACGTGGCCTCACTGAGGTCCCCGTCTCTGCATCCAGAATGATATATCTGTGCGTTTGGGTCTGATACACCTGCAGAAAAGACTCCCTCTCCCTCATGTTGTTGGCCCTCCTGGCCTAGGTATCCTCTCAAAGGGTTAGGGGTATTTCTTTCATTTACCATCCGACGGAGGTGCCAACACACTGGTTCGGTCACATGCAATGTGAGCTTCATATGTCCTCGCAAGCCCGCGGTTCGAGTGCACCAGCGTGCGCTAGCCCAAGGTAATCCATGAGAAGGCTTCGATTGAACATTGATTCGCGTCGACTTAGCGTCAATGAGTGTCGACTCAGCGTCGACCATCGTCAGTCAGCGCTCCTTTCCAAGGGGCAACAAGATTGCATGGAAGGCTTCCGTGCGTTGCCACCGAGACCGGAGTTCGGCACGTGCGGCCGTCGAAGGGCGGAGCTTGCCCAATGGGCGCTGGCGCCCCCCGCCACGAGCGCGCGCCCGTTCGCCAGGTGCCCGTGGCGGGCTTCCTGTGCCTCGGCGACGGGCAGTCGGACTCCGCGCCGGCGCCTCGCCCCGTGCGCTCCTTTTCGCGGAGGCGAAAAGACTCGCGCGTGCATACAGTGCGGGGAACAAGCAGTGACATGAAGACGGGAGGTCCGCGCGGATTCCTCGGATCTGCGCTGGCACCTCCTGGCGGCGCCTCTGGCGCGCTCCGCGTGCCAGGGAGGGTGTCCAGCGCTGATGCAAGAAATCCGCGCGGACCTCCGGAAGTGCATGTTCATGTCATTGTTTGTTCCTCGAGCAGTTCCGTTCGAGGAGGCGCACAGACGGGCGAAGTCGCGTGGACTGGCGACTGGGCCCGCGTCCGTGCAGGAGCACATCGGGCGGCATCGGTCTCATGTCTCGGGGGGCACCGTCCCAGAATTCATGGGGTTCGGCGCCGACGCGCCAGATCCACGCATTGTGAGTCCAAGTTCGCGCGCGCGGCGTCGCAGATGTCGGGCGCATGCCTTGCGCGAGCGCTCGTAACTCCAGGCTGGTCTCGCGGGCCCGGGGCCGCGTTCGCGCATGCCGGCGAGCGCGTACATCGTCTCTGGGGTTACCAGCCTGGAACATATCCCTATCCCTATGCTGGGCACCTCCTCATCACGACGCCAATCTCAGGGATTCCCTGATTCTTTGAGGGCGCATCCCTGAGATCGCCATCGCCTTTTTGGCGTGTCAATCTTAGGGATCGGGATACGCTCGAGGCTGGTAACTGTGGGCTCTCCCCGGGTGCGAGCGGGGCGGGAGGAGGGGGCCACCGGGCCACGCGGCGGGGGGGACGCGTCGACCCCCAGGCGCCCACGGATCGCCGAGCGGGGCGCCCGCCGCGCCAGTGGACGTGCCGTCAGGAGGGGAAAAAACACACAGACACAATGAATCGTCCGCTCCCAGGAAAATATGGGAAAATATGGGAAGTGGTGGGGAAGACAAACAAACCCAGAAGATACTGGAAAATGTGGGGAATCCTTCTATTTGTGTGTATTTCTTTGTGTGTCCCAGGGCCCCTTCAGTGCGGTCTCGCTGTCGGGGGCCGATCGCCGACCGGTCGGCGATGTATCGCCGATTGTCCAGGTCGAGGTTCTTCCCCAGTGAGCCGTCCCCCCCGTCTCGTTGCGCTCCGGCTGTCGTCGGGGAGGAGGTTTTGAGGAGGAACACCTAATTACCGACAGCGCCACCCCTCCCCGATCGTCACAGCTGCGTTCGCCGTCAGAGTGTACCCCGAAGGGTTCCGGGGAACAGCGGTATCAGTACTTGGTTGCTCCCGAGGTACGCAGGGAGAGAGGGAGGGGATTGAAGAAGAAATGACGGCGTAAGCTACAATCGGCTGCGAGCGATGCGTTCTCAGAAGGCGGCGGGACTTCTCAGAAGCCCTCGGCGCCTTCTGAGAAGTTGCCGTGTCCTCGGGGAAAGCTCCGAGCCTTCTGAGAAGGCCCGCCCCCTCTCGCTTCTCCCCCGCGCTCCCCGCCCCAATACAGGTTCGAAGGGACGCTCGGATTTTGTGGATCTAAGCTGGACACCCCCTCTGGCGGCGCCTCCGGCGCAGTCCCTGGCGCGCTTCGCGCAGCGATGGAGGGCAGTCCGAGCAGATGGTCGGAAGTATGTATTTGCGTTGTTGTTTCTTCTAGGGGGGAATGGGGGCGGAGAGGAGGGGACGCAGAAGGAGGAGGTGGAGGAGGACCGAAGAGCCGCGTCTCGCAGTTGATGCGCCGAAGCCCATCCGCGTCTTTCGGCGACCCCCTCTCCCCGACGACACATGGGTAGTACAGTTTTGGTGCACGCGTGTAGCTGTTCCGTTGATGTACCGTGTACGTTTTGCCGTCTCCGATGTGGGTTCAGTTCAGGACCGAAGAAGAAACAATTCAGATAACAATGATTTTTCAGGACCTCCGAACGTTTACCTCCGAACGTTTATGTTTACGCGACTTGTTCTTCACCTGGAAAGGGCGAGGGCGGTGAACGCCATCATTCGCATTGGAGGTATGGCGGAGGGCGAAGTCGTGGGCCCCCGCTGCGTACAACGCCAGGTCTGAACTAGCGCTGTCTGCCATCTGCGATCCTTCCTTGAGGGGCAACTTCACACTGATTCCTGTCGCTTCGCGGGGCGCTCGTCCTGAGCACGTACAATCCAGTCCTTGTGGGGCCTCCTTGGGACCTCTTGCAGGCCTCTTGTGGGGGCCATGGGCGCCTCTTGGGAGCTTCTGTAGGGCTTCTTGGGGCCTCTTGGGAGCCTCTTAGGGGGCCTCTTGGGGCGCTCTCTCGCCGTCTGGCTGTTTTGGGGTCTCTGGGCCGCTTTGGGGGCCTTTTTGGCCATCTGGGGGCAATCTTGAGCGGTCGCTCGGCGACACGGAGCCCTCTTGGATCGTCTTGGGGGGCCTCTTGGGGCCTTCTTGGCCCGTCTTGGGGCCCTCGTGGGCCCGAACGAGTCACGCGCCACCACTTGGCAAGGCCCCTGGGGCACGCGGGGCAAGCGGGAAGCTCCAGGGGGCGCACGGAGAGCTCGGGGCGGGGCGATGTGAGGGCGAGGGATCCAGGAGCGAGGAGTGAGCAGTGAGGGTCAGAGGATTAGGCAGAGGACCTGAGGACACGCCCACTCCGTGCCCAGCGGCACGGTGGCGGATGGGCTTCATGTGCGCGGCATGGCCACGCAGCCATTGTCCGACTGTAAGATGTCCACCTGGCGGCCTGGCCCAGGTACTCTACGCAACACCCACGCCGTGCGTGCCAACCACGATGGACATCGAGGGCAACGCGCTGAATCCCACCGATGATGGCTACGAGGATTGCCTGCCCATCATCATCTGCATCATCATCACAGGAGCAGGATGATAAGGACATGGTTTAGGAGGGGTGCCAGCCGATCTGCTGCTTCCCCCTTCGCTACCCCCCCCCCCCCGCCCTGCACGCTTGTTTCGCGCCTCCGATGCGACACGCTTCGGTCGCATGCTGACCTTGGTCGGCTTGGCCATCCCCCCTCCTCCCCCATCCCTTTCTCTCGCCCGCCCCCCTCCCTCCCCCCGACCCCTCCCCACATCCTCCGCCCCCCCTGTCCCTCGAGGCAGTCCAGGGGGAAAAAAGCTCCGCTCGCCTCCTACCACACGGGCGCGAGGGCAGCCCGTGGCGCAACCTGTGGCGGGACAGCCGACACGGTAAGTGCCGCAGAGGGGAGGCGAGCGCCGATGCGCGCCCTCCTTCTCCTCCCCCTCCTCCTCTTTCTCCTCCTCCCCCTCCTCCTCCGTCTCCTCCGTCTCCTCCTCCTCCTCCTCCTCCTCCTCCTCCTCCTCCTCCTCCTCCTCCTCCTCCTGGTCCTCCTCCTCCTCCTCCTCCCCCCCGCGGCAGGGTGAGCACGGTCTCCAAGGCACACGTGTCGGCGTCGTGCCCAGAGAGTTCCGGAGGTCTCTGGCCTTCCGAGGAGTTGCCTGAGCCTCCACCGAGGGCGCTGGCGGCCTCCCGGAAGGCCGGAGGGCGTCTGAGAAGCTCCGCCGCCCTCTCTTGCAGTTCCAACAGCAGTGTGCAGAGGGCGGTGCCCGATATTGCCAGCGACACGATGGCCAGCCCCGCTTCGCAGCAAGTCAAACGTCCAGTTAGCCGACAGGGTGGAACGCATGCGATGTTGTCTCGATCAGAGCGCCGCCAGCACCGTCATGCGGATGGATGTAGATGACCCCCTCCCCGTCCCTCGCTTCCGCTGTCCCTCCTCCTTCCCCCATCCCGTTCCCTCAAAGCCATGCAGCCCCCTCCTCCTTCGTCCCTCTCTCTCCTCGTCCCCCGCCTTCACCTTTCCTCCCGTCTTCCCCCTCCCCCCCTCCGTCTTCCCTCCCCTGGCCTCTCCGTGAGAGGTTTGGCTCGGCACCACCCGGTTGGCGTTCCCCAACAAGTCCACGGCGGAGGCGTTGTGCCAGGGTTTCGTGGAGGAGGCGCATGTTCCCTCCTCGTGGCTATTTCTACTTCCTCCCGCCCTCCCTCCTTTCTCCTCGCGCTGGAGCTTCCACGACTTGTTCTAGATTTGTCGGGATATCTCTGGATGTACATCGAGTTGCCTGAGAGTTTACCTGGGTGTATCTGCATGTTCCTTGACGTCGTTCGATGTATCTAACTTGTCCCCGCAAGCGGATTGGAGAAGAGTCGTCAGATCTTTGGGGATCTTCCCTCCTCCTCATCATGCTCCCTCAGCACTACTATCATAGTCCTGTTTTTCTGTCCGTTCGCCTTCCATGCCGTTGTTGCTGAGCATCTTGGCGCCGCCTCATATAATCAGTATGTGCAGGTGGTATTGTCGAATCTGTGGTTTAGAATGCCTCGCGCCTCAGTGGCAGAGTGCAACCAGCGGCAGATCAAGCATGCCTTCGCACTGTTCCCAATAGGTGGGCGTTCGCCTTGCGTTTCCAGCAGCCAGCGCCGTGGATGTCTTGCGCAGGAGGTTGTGGATCCTTTTCCGATGAGCATTACCCACCGGTCTTTGAAAGTATGTATTTAGGGGCTCCCAGATCACAGTTTGCCCATGGCGCCTTCCTGTTGCAAGTGTCGAGTGGTGTTGTTTTTTCCTTCCTCTTTCAGCGGGGATGGAAACGGTTCTCGGACCGCGTGACGTGGCATGAACATAGAAATTGATGATTCGCGCAGATGTGGGGCAGGAGGAAGCCAATCCCAATTTCGGGAACTTGTAGACGTGGGCTGATTATTCTTATTCTGCGTCTTGTTCACTCTTCTGAGCAGCATGTTTTCTAGTAGAGGGGCGGTGGGAGCTTTGAGCTGGCACAGACAGCAGCAGCGGGGGGGGGGAAAGTCAATCTGGCTTCAACGCTTTCCTACTTCATGCATCTGCCGACTTCTTCCGAACGGATGGCACTGGCGCTGCCGGGAGGCGGTGCGGGCCCGCTTTTTCTCCACTGGTGCTCCTCCTCCCCCCCTCTGTCTGCCTCCCTGTCGTTGCCGCCGCCGCCTCTTCACTATCTGCATCTCTGTTGCGGGCGGCCCTAGAGAAGGACATTTGCGCGAATTGCTTACGCTCGAGTTGCGCTCGCTCGCCCTCTCTCCCTCCTGCTCGCCCTCCTGCTCCTCGGTTCCCTCCACATCAGCGGTGGAACGTCGTACCCTGACGCGGACAGCAATGTGTTGAATGTTGCGCTGGCCCGCCCCCGTGTTGAGATTGCCATTGTGTTGTTCCTACCTGCTTGAGTTACCAGGGGCGTTTGGGCAACCTTTCTCCTCATCCGTCATCGTTCCGTCGGCATCCTTCTCAGCGTCAGTATGATTCCTCCCTCTCTTCTCCTTTTGCTGCATCGTACATCTCCCGCCTCCATCATCCTCTCCGCATCATCACCATTCCGTTCCACCTCCCTCCTCGCTCCGCCTGCGTCCTTTCTCCGTCGCGTCTCTCTGCCACTCACTTCATCCTCTTCGCCTGCGATGCCGTTCGCAGGCTTGGTCATTGATAGCTCGGGCTTTCTGCTCCCTGTTGGTTTGGGGCAAGTGGGAGAGGCGGCAGGGAAGGGGGTGGTGGGACCAGGAGGCTCCGTGACGGTGAGGGCATCAGAAACAACCAGAATACAGCCGGGGCGCTGAAGAAGGAACCCCTTTCGTTGGGGAGGGGCTCGGTGCTCCTTGATTGTTCTACAGCTTGCCTTAGGTGTTCATGAGGCTTTCCATGGGGGACCGAAGTGTAACTCATGGGGACAGGGGCCTCGCTCCTTATTTAGGGTTCCTTAGGTCGACGCCCCGACTATATTGCGTACACATGAGCGTTCGGGCGTCTTCTCGGAGTTCCTGGATCGGCGCCGGACTCCCCTCGCGGCGCCTCCCGCGCCGCACCTGGCACGCTCCGCGCGCCACGGGTGGGGGCCCAGCGCCAATCCAAGAGATCCGCGCGGAGCTCCGATCATGTACAGTGGGGGCGTGCATCAAGAAGCCATATGCTTTTCGTCAGGGTATCCTGGGTTTCTTCGCTCCTCGCGCTGCGCGGTGACTTCCCGCAGCCGTTGAAGGAGCTGCTGCGTTCAGGGTGCTCCAGGTTTCCCCTCAGGTGCACCTCGCACGGGTTCTCAGGGCTGGGTTTCTTGCGATGGTTTCTTGCGGCCGCGCCCGCACTGTATGCTTATGTGCTGTCCTTTTGTAGCAAGGAGTGGGGCACTTCTGGAGTCAAGGGTAACACAGACCAGCAGGGAAAGACGGGATGGACCCCGAACCCCCGACGAGAGGGGCGAAATCCACATTGTCCCCGCCAGCCTGGTCTAGCTCACGGGGGGGAGGTAAGGGGGGCGGGGCAGGGCCTGACGGGGGCTTAGGAACAAGGGGGGTGGGTGGGAGGAGATTGGAGGGGAGAGGAGGGAGGGGGCAGGGCGGAAACTGGGGGGACGTGGTGAGGGGGAGATGGGAGAGTATTAGGGGGGAGCAGGGGGATGGATAGAAGCAGACGGGGGATCGATGAGAAGATTGAGGGGAAGGCGAGTGCGTTTGGGCTTCTGGAGCCCGCCCCGCCCCCCCTCAGGAACAATTCAGGGTGTAATTGATGTGTAGTCTTCGCTGTCACGGCTACGAGTCCTGACGCCTGCTTGGTTTTGTTGCGTCTTTCATCCTCGTCCCTTCTCCCCCTCTCTTCCTCTGTTTCGCCGTCTTTGCCAACGGTGCAGCGTGACCTGCAATCAAATTCGTTGCGAGATCGGCGGCAACTTGGAAATTGTCGACTGGGACGTTGAGGCCATCAGCCGATATTTCTTGAGGCGGCTCCATCCTGCCTCCATCCTCCTCATTCGCTCGCTGCTCATCTCCTTGCTCCACGTGCCCTCACGGCTGCTCTCCATGTTCATGCGATCTTCCTGTTACGTCTCCTGTCGCCGCCGCCTCATCACCTAATCTGTAACATCACGGGGCAGACAGTAACATGCTATGCGAATTGCGAACCCCCAACACAGCACGCCAGTTCGGCTATGCCGCGGCTGACGCGGGGCCAGCGATGCGGAGATGGAGCGAGCAGTGCGCCACGTTTCAGCCCGGGCCGAACATTCTACATATCCATCGCTTGGGGCAACGATGTACCAGGACCCCAAGAGGCAGTGGATATGGATACTATCTGGCCAAAGGGGGTCCAGACGAGACCCACATCCTCCTTCATCCTGGGGTCCTGGGACATCGCTCGATATGTTCGTGTGTGTGTGTTCACGCACATGTCGAACTATGGCATCGGATCTCGTTTCGGTGCCGTTCTGTTTTTGGTCTGTGCGCTTGGGAGTGGATAGCGGCGGGTCCACTGTGGGCACGGAGGTTACAGTCAAGGCGTATAGTAAGGATGAGCCATTTTCCAAGGCTCTCCCTGCATCCTTACCCCATTCGGCCCATCCTTGGCAACTTTCGTTGGACAGCCCCGTTCGAAAACGCCGACATGGCCCGTTAAAGCCCTTGCATCCTCACCCGGGGAAGCTACAAGGTACCGATACCGCTGCTCCGCAGACCTCTTCGGGGGTGCGCTCTGACTAGGATTCCGAGGCGAATCCAGCGCTGGGGACGAGGGCCTCCTAGGAGAGGAGACCCAAACATGGGATTCCAAGGAAAGGGTAGCGGTGTGGGTACATCTTCCTCCTCTGACTTGTTGCCATCCTTGTTGTGCGATTTGATTCATTGGCTTACGCCGCACCGCCGGACCCTTTGGCCGTCTTGGAAGCTGCTTGGGCTGTTGTGAGCCTCGTGAACGCCCAAAAGGCGAATGTGCAAAACACTTGCGTTTCTCCTAGGGAGTGGGACGATTTTTGCTTCTTGAGGGCCTCTTGGGACGCCTCGTGGCTTCTTGGGGCCTCTAGGGGGCCCCTTGGGCCTTCTGGAGGTAATCTCGGGCGTCCTGGAACGATCTCCTGACGAGTCATAGCCCTCTTGGACCGTCGAGGGGGCCTTGTGGGACCCTCTTGGCCCATTTTGGGGTCCTCTTGGGGCCGTCCTGGGGCCTGGGCCGTTTTGGTGCCTTCGAGGGCCCACTTGGCGACCTCTTGGGCCTCTTGGAGCCCTCTTGGGAGCCTCTTGGGTTGTCTTGGGTCTGTATTCTTCTTGGGCTGCTGAGGGCCTCGTGAAAGCCCAAGACGCGACTGTACTTAGAATGTTGTTTTCCCTCGGGGATGTGAAGATAGTTGCTTCTTGAGGGCCTCTTGGGACGCCTCATGGTGGCCCATCGGGGCGTATTTGGGGCCTCTGGGGCCGTCTGGATGCAAATTTTGAGCGTCTTGGAGCGATGCCTCGACGTCTCGTAGCCCCCTTGGACCGTCCATGAGGCCTTCTGGGAC
>CAUYUJ010000625.1:597446-653404 GCA_963575745.1 Prorocentrum cordatum
ATACGTTGGTGGAGCCCGTACCTCGTCCGCCTGTCGTTGCAGCTTGGCATCGCCACGTTCAGCTCGGAATTCCGGCTTGCATCCACAGGGCGAGCCTGTCCCGTAATTCGAACGTGTCTCGCAGTGATCTTCTCCAGGGTCGGACTTTGCAGATATCCGCCAGTGGAGCGAGCGTGTAGTCGGCAGCGTGTCGCTCCGCCGGTTCTGTCCCGCAGCGCCGCAGCGCGACGCGCTATCCACTTCCTGGCCCCCACAGCGCCAACGACCCGCGCGTCTCCGAGCTCCCTGTGGCCCGCGGAGCGGAGCAGCACGCTGTCCGTTCGCAGGGCACACAGCGTGTCGCCAGGACCGCCGCCGCGGCACGCTGTGCAAACGTTCCTGGCCGCAGCCGATGATGAAACCACGGAAGTGTTGACCCCTGGGCTTCTGGACCTCCGCTGGGCGAGACGAGGAGAAGTCCGTTCCAGAGCGTTCCGGGACACTCTCAGAGCGCCTTGGAACGCTCTGCTGAGGAGGCTGCGGCGCGCCCAGGACACCCTCCAGAACCGCCGGATCTCGGAGATTCGTGACTTCTCCTCTTCCGATGTTATCCTCGTCCTGGCTTCGTCTTAGGTGGCCCCGGCACCCCCCCTTGGGCCCTGGGGCGATGACAGCTCGGGGGGGGGGGCCTCCTGCTCTCACTCCCCCCCCCCTCGCCGCCCGTCCCTCCAAAGCCCTTCCTTCACCCCCGTCCTCCCTCCCTCTCCCTCCCTTGTCCTCCCTCCCTTGTCCTCCCTCCCTACCTCCCCTGTTCTCCTGCTCGTGCTTCCTGCCCTCCCCTCCCTCGCCATCCTTCCCTCCCATACCCTTCCTCCTTCCTCCGTCCCTCCCTGTCCTGCACCACCCCAACTCGCACCGGCCGTGCATATTTCGGCCAGCATGGACATAGGCTCAGCCCCGAAATCCTGGTCAAGGCCGACCAAGCCCGGTGGCTGCAGGGGATTGCTATCGAATCGGTTTTGTTCAGGAGTTCTTGCAATGGCAACTGGTTCCTATTCCGACTCCATCCCCGCCCTCCCTTCCTTCACCTTCCGTCCCCCCGGTGCCCTTCCTCCCCCCTCCTCTCAATTCCCTTTCCGCCGCGTCGGCAACGGGAGCGTCCCTATCGGAACCAGGGGGCCACCACCTGCTGGCCGACGAAGCGTCCGCGGCTCAGAGTTCCCCCCCCGAAGTGAACGTCAACAAACCGATCCTCTCGGAGGCCTCTTGGGCCGTCTTGGGGCGGTCTCGGGGGGGGGGCCTCGTGGGGCCGTCTTGGAGCTTCGGGAAGCCGAAACGGCGAGGATGCCACAAATTTACAAACACCTGGGGGAAATGAGCGATTCTGGCCTCGAGGCCTCTTGCGAGTCTTGGGTGTATCTTGCGCCGCACTCCCCCCCGCCGTACGCGTCTCAGGCGCCGCTGGCCGCGTCGACTGCCGCCAACGCCACCGCCGGGGGCGCCGCCGCGAACGCCACTGCCGCGCGCGCCACCACCATGGGCGGCGCAGTCACGGCGCTGGCGGCGCCGGCGCTCGAAGAAGAAACGCCCACATACATTGAATGCGTCGTCGGGGTGCCTCATCTGTCCCCAAAGGTTGGTGTGTGTATTGTGTGTATTTCCTCGTGCCCAGCGCGGGCTTGATGCGGGCTCGACGGATTCGACGGGATTCGTCGAGTCCGACACGGATTCGTCATAGACTCGACGCGGACAGCATTTGCATACACATACATACAAACATACATACATACATACATACATACATGCATACATGCATACATGCATACATGCATACATCCATCCATCCATACATACATACATACATACATACACACATACACACATACACACATACACACATATACACATACACACATACACACACCTACCTACCTACCTACCTACCTACCTACCTACCTACCTACCTACCTACCTACCTACCTACCTACCTACATACATACATACATACATACATACATACATACATACATACATACATACATACATACATCAGTCATACATACATGCATGCGTACATACATACATACATACATACATGCATACATACATACATGCATGCATGCATGCATGCATGCATACATACATACACACATACATACACACATACACACATACACACATACATACATGCATGCATGCATGCATGCATGCATGCATGCATACCTACATACATACCTATCTACCTACCTACCTACCTACCTACCTACCTACATACATACATACATACATACATACATACACACACATACATACATACATACACACATACATACATACTATGTGTATATATAGATATATCACGAGCGGCCAGCGCATCCAGATCGACGCTCTCGCGGTCTGGATTGCGGGGCGCGACCCCGCGGATACGCAGTCGCACGGACACGTGTTGTAGCCGCAGGGTCGTGGCCCAGGGGCCCAGCCCCGCGCGGCCGTGAAAACGGATCTGCTCTTGCCCACGACATGTGAACTCCAGAGTTTCGCGCGAATGTCTTGGATCTGCGCTGAGGCCCCCTGGCAGCGCCCCAGGCGTCACCCCGAGGGACGCCCAGCGCCGATGCAAGAATTCCGCGTGGGCTCAGGAAGGTTATGCTTATGCAGTCCCTGGCCCTCCAGGCGTTGCGCTCGAGGCGTCGTAGCCGGGACGTGGATGCGCCAGCCAGCCTGGTGACGCCCGAGGCCCCGAGCCTGCCAGAGTTCCTGAACTTGGCGGCGCAGAGGAGCCTGCAGGGACAACGCGAGGGCGGAGGGTGGGCTCCGGGGTGGGATGCCTCGGCCCCCCCCCCAATCTCGGCGGCGAGCGAGGGGGGAAACTTGGAGGATCTGGATTCGAGGTTCGAGGCGGTTCTTCCTCGTGTTCGGCCTTCGGGGGCCGCTTTCGGGCCCCAGGACCCGCCAAGCTCGATCCCGGGTGAGAACGCCGCGTCGGATTGACACCGGGAGTGGTCCGGGGACCGATTTTGACAGATTCGGCGGCGCGCCCAGGGAGGGAAAAGCGAGAGGGAGAAGGCCTTCTCTCAGAAGGCGGCGGGGCTTCTCAGAAGCCCTCGCGCCCTGTGATGAGTTTCCCGTGTCTTCGGGCAAGGCTTAAAGGGCCTTTCAAGAAGCCAGGGGGCCAGAGACTTCCGAGCCTTCTGAGAAGGCCCGCCCCCTCTCACTTCCCCCTGCGGCTGGCCGCCGATCAGGGGGGGATGCATGGACCCTTACTCGCCCGTTGATCGCCGATTGATGCTTGAGAGTCAGCCCCGCCCAGGGGCGCGTGGCTTCGCAATCGGGGGTCTGACTATCGCCGATGTATCTATATTCCTGGTTCCAGGTAGATACTTCCCCTCCCTGAGTCAGTCCCCCGCCAACGTTTCGCCTCAGGAGCACCCCGTCGGGCTGGACAAAGGGTAAGAAAAGCTTGCTCGTTGTCATCATGGATTGGAAGAGCGGGGACAACTCGATGGCGCCATATTCGCATCAGATGGAAAACCCTGTGCCGTTGTACAGGGACAAGGTTGTCCCTGCAGCTATCAAGGAGCTCGGAGATATGTCTTATGGCCAGCTCCAGATCACGGCGACGGTCATTCCAGAGGTTGTCCGCTTCAACCACAACCGGGCACAGATGACAGGCAAGTTGCCCTTCCCTACGCTGTACGAGCGGGCGCGGGACGCATTGGTAGGGCACCCGAAGTTTGGGTCGAAGTACAAGTTCAAGGATTTCAATTTTGTGTTCGTGATCGCGCCTCAGGTCAACCCGGTCGGCACCAAGGGTGTGGCCTGGGTCGGCTCCCGTGGCGCCCTGTGCAACGGTTGCGAGACGCTGAGCGACAGTCGCAAGATCATGGTGATCGAATCAAAAGCAAAACAACACCACCTCGACCAACAAAATTAAACGACACCACCTCACCTGCGGCCCTCCATATTGCGCTACGGCACATCGGGCGCCTCAGCGCACATACCATGCAAAAGCCCACGCCAGACTTCCTGGTATACGCTGAGCCCCGTGGGGCCGTAGGTTCAAGCAGGGGATCAACTACAGAATTGCTATACCCCAGAATCGGTTTGCCCGTCGAACCTACGAGAAATGCGTGAAATGCACCGTAAATCTACGGAGCGTTCTGTGTATTTGTTCGTAGATTCGGCGAACAGTTCAATTCTGGGGTAAGTCAATTCTGCAGTCGATCCCCTACTCGTCGTTTCTTGGCCCAGGTGATGGTCCACGAGCTGGGGCACAACCTGGGCCTCGCCCACGCCTCCTCCGATGGGCTCGACTACGGCAACATCTTCGACTGGATGGGCAATTCCCCGGACGTGAAGGGCCTCACCTTCGGCGTGGGCTACGTGCTGTCCCTGGGCTGGATCTCTCCAGCCAACATACTGCAGGCCGGCGCGAGGGTCACAGGAGGAGGAGAAGGAAGAGTTGGAGGAATAGGAGGAGGCAGAGGAGGAGGAGGAGGAGGAGGACGAAGGGGAGGTTGAGGAGTAGGAGGAGAAGGAGGAGTGGCAGGAGGCCGGCGCGAGCATCAGGGGAGGGGGGATCTAAGACGAAGCCAGGACGAGGATCAAATCGGGTAATGATCTATCGAGAATTTCTGAGACTTGGCGGGTCTGGAGGCTGTCTCGGACGCCGCGGCCTTCTCAGGGCGTTCTGGAACGCTCCAAAATCTTTTTGGAACGCTCTGGAACAGATTTATCCTCACGGGGGGCGCGTAACGAGGGGGGGGAATTGATTGGAGGGGCAGCGAGGGCTGCACCTTTCTCCCCCCCCCCCCCCCCAATGATAGCCGTCCCCATTACTTCACGCCCAACGACGCGATCATATCAGAAGGGTGGGGGCGAGCTGTGCGGGAGTTCCCTGCGGTTGCCCGTCTTTCTGGAGTTCACGGCTTGGGTTTCCCAGGGGGCGGCTCGTATCTTCCAGGTGCCTGGGCATCTTGTAGAGCTCGCCGTCGCCGCTGCTTCGTTGCAATTGCTGCGACGCCGCAGGTATTTTTTCCCTCCTCGTCTTGGCTCCTCTCTCCTCGCTCTTTCTTACTCCCTTCTCCCGCTTTCTCCTCCCTTCTTCCCCTCATTCTCCATCCTCGCTCCCGCCCGTCCTCGTTCCCTCTCTCCCCCAGCCCTCCCCCTCATGTGTGTCCCGCGGCTTGCTTCTTGCACCACTTCCTATCCAGCTGCCTGCGGCAAACCCCACCATCGTGCCTCTGCAACAACACAGTCGAACGGACTACCGAGTGTCGGGACGACACTTCCGACAACTGGTCCGAAGTGGGACCGTCCGTGAATCTAACATCATCTTCGTCCTCGCGGTAGTGGAGAGTTTGAGTTCACGCCCCGCTGCAGTTCAGCGAGCGGTCTGAATGGAGTCGCGACGTGGATTCGATGTCATCTTCGTTCGCGCAGCATTGCGATGGAGAAGGACGAGGAGAGGGAGAACATGCAGACAAGGAGGAAAACACCTCTTAGAGGCTCTCACGGGCATCCTGGGAGCCCTCTGGCGGCCTCTTGGGGGCATCTTGGGGACGTTTTGGGGTCTCTTCTCCATGCTGGTCTACAGCGAGTTGGCGCAGACGGGCGGGGCGGGTTATGTGGGGACACTGAAGGTGCAGCTGTGGGGTACATTGCCGCGTGCTCCCAAAATCCGCAGGACGGTCAAGCGTGCGGAGTTGCGGGCACTCCTCAAGACACGGATGCGTGCGTTACCCCCGGTACAAGATTTTCACGGACCAGAGGACATCGTGGATAATTTGCAGAAGGGAATGCGCTTGTGTACAAGTTGGGCTGAAGAGGCAAGGGTGATGCACACGGGGGTCCGCCAGAGTGCCGGATCTTGAAGGAACCTGCCGGGCCAGGGGTGCATTGACCAAGGCTTGGGAACAGGATCCTGCAGGATTTTGCGGAATCTTGCAAAGCCTGACTGGCCCGGGTTTGCACTGACCCAGGCCAGTAATGAGACATCCGGAAGGCGCCCCGCCACAGAGCAAGCATCAGACGCCCAGGAGCGGGGAGCAATGACCTGGCGAAGCTGGTCGCGCGTAAGTGGGCGGTGCAGAACATCGGGGGGTGGTACCAGAAGATGGCGGGCGAGTGGCCAGACGGTCCAAAGCGCAGGCTTGGGCGGGTCAGGAAGGCCAGGTCGAAGCCGCAGCTGCTGCTTACGACGCAAGAAGTGGTGAAGAAAGGCTTGCGGATCGTGTGCGTCGGATGCGGGAAGAGGGCGGCATCGGCAAGGATGCGCAAGAGGCCGCACGCAAACCGCCGCCATGACACGGCAGGAGCTTGCAGGACGGGGCTTTCAGTCCGAATGCTCGTGCGTGGCATTGGCGGCGGCTGCGGCGGCGTCAAGCAAAGGCAGGGGCGAGAGGGCTGAGGCAGAGGATCCTCCGCAGCAGAAGCGGGCGCCGCGGTGGAGGCGCACGGCCCGCACGTTTTGCGCACCGCGTGCGGAGCGCATTCGGCCAGGCGCAGGGCGGGCTCGGGGCTGCGATGGCTTGGTCCACTGGCGCGCCGTGGGTTGTTGGCGCAGGGCGACCCAAAGCGCGAGCGCAGGGACCGCGTGCTTGGTGGGCTGGCATTCGCAGACAGGCAAGCTGTTCGACGAGGTCAAGACGAAGCTTCACATGCAGCGGGGGCCTGCAGAAGGGGTGAGTTCCAGCAGGTGCGCAAGGCTGATCAGCTTTGATAATGGCTGCGTGTGGGCACGGCGCGGGCCTCGCGATGGGATCCGCCGTGGGCTTTCGGAGAAAAAAATCGCGGGGCCCCCGTGGACAATTCATTGTGGGCAAATGTCAAAGGACGCCCTCCACATGTGAGGAAAGGGGTTTCGATTCGTTGTTGTCTCTTTCTCTCATCCTCCTCGTCCCCCCCCCTCCCCGCATCTGTTCCGCTGCCCGTGAACTCCTTTGTTCCGCTTCCCCCACCACCCACACCGAGCTTTACCATTCACCTCCTCCTCCTCCTCCTCCTCCTCCTCCTCATTCCTGCCCTGTCCACAAATGGGGAGCAGGAAGAGGGGGAGAGAGAGGGGGATCAGGAGGGGGTGACGAGACACTGCTGCCTGCGATACTCCGAGACGTCTGTTGCCCTACTCCGCTCTGCACGGCGCTGAAGGCGTTCGAACGTTCACGCGTAGGAAATGTCTTTAAAAAAAGGCCCAGTGGACGGTGCCCACGCCTTGCAGGAACATGGAACGCATTATGCAGGAAAGAAAAGAGGGGCAATTTGAATGAGGGGGAGGAGGGAGGAAAAGGAGAAGCAGCAGCAACAAAAGCAGGAGGAAAGGAGGAGGCAAATGAAAACGTTGGGAAGTGAGGAAAGACGAAAACGCACTGAGTCCTGAACCTTCCTCTGGAGCACACATTTCGTTTCGTTTTCTCTTCTTTTTCTTCCCTTTCACCCGCCATCCTCCTGACCGTTCTCCCCACCATGATTCGCCCACCCCTCTTCATCCTCGCCTTCCTTTCTTCCTCCTTCTCCCCTATCCCCCTCTCATCCTCCCCCTCCCCCTTCATCCTGGGAGCCTAGGAGAGTATCAGACAGGGGGCGGGCCAGAAGGAGAAGGAGGAGGGAGAGGAGGAGGGAATTCGACTCCTGGCTTTAGCATGGTACTCCAGATAGATTTCGTAATAAAGGGAGGGGGGTCTCATTTCGGGGGGGGTCTCTTCCAGGCTATCTTGGAGGGCCTGGGGGGGTCGGGACGATGTTTTGGAGGGTTCTCCCACGGGGGAGGTCTGAAATGGCTTGTCTTGGAGGGTCCAGACCCCCTCCCTTTTATTACGAAGTCTGGAGTAGCTGGTCGCTTCGGGCCCTGGCATCGCGCCCCGCATCGCAGTGGCAAGGGTGCGGGCACCGGTGATCTGCGCTGTCTTTGCGATGGGGCAGGCGTCGGTGCCCATGCCGGCGCCGCAGCCAGAGCGCACACTTTGCGCGGCGGCGCTCGCGAGAGTGCTGGCGGGTGATCCGCGCCGTGCTGGCCAGGATGCGGACGTAGGTGTCCATGGCTATGATGGCACGGACGATGGCGATGTTGGCGGGGATATTGTTTTCGGGTGCTCGCGCTGCGTTGGCGACGATGGTGACAGCTGTGCTCGTGGGTGTGCATGTTGGGGCGTTGTGCTGGCGAAGATCCTGGGAATAATGATCCGCGAGGTGCTGCTAAGATGCTGCATCGGAGACTCGCGCTGCGATGGCGAGGGCGCTGGCGTCGGTGCCCCCGTCTGGGGCCAAGTGTCGGCGTCGGGGGGGGAGTCGGGTCGGGTGCCGGCATCGGCGTCGGGAGCAGCGTCCGGCAAGGCGTCAGGCGAGGCGTCGGGTTTGGGACCAGCCTTGGCGTCGGTGGGGTCGTCGGCAGGGTCGTCAAGGAAACCGCTGCGGGGTGAAAGGCTATAGAGAGAGGGATAGAGAGAGAGAAAGAGAGAGAACAAAAAAAACAAAAAAACAAAAAAACAAAAAAGAGGGGGGCCAGGGAAGGGGGCGAGGAGGGGGGGCCAGAGAGCGCCCACCTCGCTGAGAGCACAGTCCAGGTGATGGGTGAACCTCGGGACGCGGCCAAAGGAGACACGATCAGTGACTGAGCACCAAAGCGGTGGAAAATTCGGGCACGGCGTGGGAGTGGGACGGGAAGCGCGCGAATGTCACAACCCCAGGTCCACGCCGTTGTCGTTTGGGGCTGGGTTCCAGGCTGGGCGTCAGGGGACGCGTCGGATTGGGCGAACTGCGGGGCGTCGGGCTGGGCGCGGGGCGAGGCGCAGGACTCAGCGCAGCGCTGGGCGTAGAGCGAGGCGACGGTAACAGAACACAGGGCAGCATGCTGCCACTCTCCTCCATCGTCTCGCTCACTGATCTCCGCGCTGTGGCTGATCGCACGGTGCTCCGAATTTGCACCCGCCAGTTCGCCTGGCAGCGGCGCGCCCCGCCGCCGCTGCTCTTCATTCCCAGGGGGCGGAACAGCCCGCTGCTGGTGTCCTGCATCTTCTCGCTCGGCGATCTCGGCACTCTATCTGATCGCGCAGCGCTCTAACTGCGAGGCCGGCGTTTCGCAGAGCAGCGGCTCGCTGTTCTCGTGCGCGCCGATCCTGGTGCCAGCGCTGCAGCTGGTTCCGTCGGCCTCCAGCCGTGCCGCGCGCGCGCGGCCACGTCGTTCATGAGAGCCCCGCGCCCGGCCTCCGCCGCGCGCCAAAGATCCGCCAGGCGCGCAGCACTCCGGGCAGCCGCGAGCGCCGCCTCCGGTCGATCCCCGCGGCCGGCCGCCGACGAGCGCTCGGCCTCCAGCGTGGCCGCGCGCTCGGCGTGCTCCGCCCGCGCGGCCAGGGCGGCCTCCCAGCTCGCCAGCGCCAGCGCGCAGCCCAGGTGGCTCGCCGGCGCCGGCCGCTGCCGCCGCCAAGGGGGGGCCGCGGAAGCGACGGCGGCGGCGCGGGCCGCCGGCGGGCCCGCCCCGTGGGCGGCCGCCCGCGGCTCCGAAGGCGCCCCGGACGGCGCCGGGGCCGGCGGCTGGCCCCCGCCGCCCCCGCGGCGGCGGGGCCGGAGCGCCCGCGGCGAGAGCGGCAGCAGCGCGGCTGGGCGAGCGGCGCGGCAGCCGCCGCGGCGCCGCTGCGAAGTCCAGCGGGCGCGGCGACGGGGGGGTGGTGGGCCGAGGGGGGGGGGGCTCGAAGGGGTGGCGCCTCCCGGCGCCGCCCAGACGGCCCAGCGGACGAGCGGGAGCCGTGTCCGCCGCGGCGAGCTGCTGAGGCCACCTCGGGCCAGAGCAGCTTGAGCCGCAGGCGCGCGAGCCCAACCAGGCGAGATCTTCAACATCTTCTACAGCCCTGAGGGGAAGTTTGGCCTCAGGCTTCTTGGGCCGTTTTGGAGGCTTCTTGGGTTGCCTTGCGGCATGTGCCGCCTTGGTGTCCCCTTCCGTGCCCCTTTTCTCTCTGTGCCTTGATTACCAACTCGGTTATGTATCCCTTCCGTCCTCCCTTCCCGCACTGGCTTCTTTTACAAAACGTCACTAGCGTGTTACATGTTTGAAATGGCCCTGGACCGATAGAGAATGAATAGGACGCGCGTGGTTGTGTTACCGTTTGTTGGTTACGTAGTTGTTCCATCGTGCCCATTTCTGGTGTAACATGCATAGATGGGGCGGGGACTTAAGTTGGCTTCCGTGCGCAAGGTTGACCGCTGTAGAACAACGTTCAGGCGCGGTTCAGGCCATTTGATTCGAAACAAGGTTGGGAGCCCACGGCCCGTCCGAGGGGAATTCCGACGATGAAAAGCAATAGACCCGTTCATTCTATGATAAAGTATTGCGCGCACGTTTTGTATGTGCAGTTTCTTGCGGAGACTTGGAAGCGTTCAATACTATGATGTTCAAGACGCCGAGCTTGAAACGCTAACCAACGCGCGAGACAGGTTTCAAGATCCACCAAGCCTCCCTCCCCCTCCTTCCACCTCCCTGAAGCTTCGGGATGACAGGCGAAGAGCCGTGCATTTGAGCTGGGGATAGCGCCGGCCCTGCTCACCCTTCAGCGTGGCGCCGCTCCCTCCCTCGTGGGTTTCACGGACGCTTCTGTGAGCGGTGCCCCGTCGGGGCGTATTCGCGCGTTTCTGCCGGCCTGCCCGGGCGCGGGGCGCACCTCGCAGGTGGACGCGGGAGGGGCCGAGCTGGGCAGGGCATCCGGGCTGTGGAGGAGCGCGTGCCCCTCCCCCCCCCTTCCCGCCCTCCTCGGCGGCAGACTCCGAGTCGTGTGCGCAGGAGGGGCTTCTGGAACTGGTCTCCGCAGGCGACTCTTCTCCCCCAGTCCCGAGCTCCGCCCGAAGCGTCCGGCCGCTCAGGACCCCGGGGGGGGACACCTGGGGAGTGCACCCCGCGGGGGCTGTTCGGGCGCACCCTTTTGTCGCGGGTGGGCGCCGCCCCGTCGTGTCTCCCAGGGTCGGGCCCCAGATTGCCGGTCCCTCCGAGAGCCCCGCGGAGCCTGGGGGAGGGGGGGTCGGCACATCCCCCCTCGTGTCGGAACGCCTCGAGACCTCGAGGCGGCCTCGAGGTCGGCCGCGGGTGCGCGAAGATGGTCGCGCCTCGCGGGTGGCGGGCGGGGCCGGAGGGCTGCCCTTCTCCAGGCGGGGCGGCGCGGGGGGCGCGAGGGCGCGGAGGCAACCGCGCGTCGCACCTCGCGGGGCGCGGGGCGCGATGGCAGGTGTCTTTCGGCGGCGAGCGAGGGGGGGGCGAGTGAGAAGGAGAAGGCCTTCTCAGAAGGCGGGGGGGCTTCTGCGAAGCCCTCCGGCCTCCTGAGCAGTTCTTGTGGCGTCTTCGGGGGCGGCTCGGAGACCCGCTCAGGAGGCCCGAGCATTTCTGAGCCCTCTGAGAAGGCCCCGCCTCTTCTCAGCTACCCCCCCCCCCGGGCCCCGCCTCTTCTGGAAACGGCAGCTCCGCATGGCTTGGAGCGCAAGCCCGCTCGGAGGTGACCGACAAGACCGTCGGAGCGGTCAACGATCTGGTGACGCTGTCGCCGTTCGACGACAAGAAGCCGTCCAGCGGTAGCATCGTTGGCGTGAAGATTTCGCTGAGCAAGAACTCCGACGACCGCCCGTGCTCTCCGTCCCTGCTGCGTATCCAACCCAGGTGTTCTGTCTATCGGAAGCTGCCAGAAGGGGGGTGCCACCTCAGTGACATGCGCTTTCCCAGGATGTGCCAGAGAGACTTGGATGTTCAACGGAATGGCCATACTCTGAACTTACTGGCACGATTGCCGTTGCGGTGCATCCAACCGTCGCCCACCCAAGCCGACCCGATGAGAGGTTCAGAGGGAGGGCGAGTCAGAGAGTGGGAGAATGAGAGGATGCGAGAGAGGGGGTGATCGATTGATAAGAACGGCAAGTGCACGCGACAGAGAGAAAGAAATCAGCGAGCGAAGAACGGTATAAGATATTTTTTTCCGCCGTCGGGGACACTTGCCCCTGGGCGGCTGGAAAGTTTATACCCCTATGGTGCCACCGTAAGGGTATAAACTTTCCAGCCGCGCTGGGGCAGGTGTCCCCGACGGTGAAAACGTTTATGTTATACCGTTCTTTGCCCGTTAAAGAAAGGGAGGGAGATGAATTGATGCACACATATATGTACATATATATATATAGAGATATATCAACAGAGAGAGATAGATAGAGAGAGAGAGAGAGAGAGAGAGAAAGTGAGAACACACAACAACAACAACTTTGAAAAAATCTGACAGTCGTTTCAGGACACCACGCTCATCCATGTGTCCCGTGGGCACTTGAAACCGCTGCGAGAACTCGTGTGCGACTCCAGGCCGCTTGAGGTAAAATGCCAGCGGATTCAGCAACCATTCACCAGTTGGCATCTTGTAGCAGCTCCCCTGATCTGGTGGAACATGGCTCATGCATTTAGAGCGCTTCATGCGCTTTGTAACATTTCGGACATGATGGATGCAGATTCGGCTTTGTCGGTTCAAGTCATGGGGACGAAGTGCGGGAGAGAACGTCAGCTCAAAGCCAAGCACATGCCGGAGGTTATAGGTGCCCCATTTGGGTTGTTGACGTAGGCCGTCCCGTACGCCTTTGTGACTATCGCGTCGCTAATGCAGCCAGGCGTGGCGCTGGCCAGACGACAGACTAACTGGCACATGTCGCTTCACACAGGCAATTAGTCACCCTCCACGAGTAGGAAGAAGCACCCGTGTGCATCGACGCTGTGCACAGCACCCGAAGCCTAGGGGGCGATATGCATAGGGAGGGCACATCGATCCCTAATCGCCCAGTAATCGCCGATTGGGGTCTGATAGCCCCAACCCGCCGGGGAACGTGCGGACTCGCTATCGGGGGCCTATCGCCGATCTCTCGGCGATGCATCGCCGATTCCAGGTCGATGTTTCCCTCCCTATGCCAGTCCGCACTGTCGATGCTCCTCAATAGTGAGGAGAAGAAGGGGGAACAGGAATAACAAGCAGCAGCTGTGATCCGGGAGCCCAACGGATTTTGGGTGCTAGATCCGAACGTCCCCCCCACGAGATCTTGGCGAGATTTGAGACGAGAAGAAAGGGTCAGGAGTGCAGGAACAACCAGCCATCTTCGGCGGCAAGCCGAGAATGGAAGCGGGAAGTGGCGGGCCTTCTCAGACGGCTCGGAAGGCTTCCGTGGCCTTCTGAGGAGGTCTCTCCGCCTTCCCCAAAGACAGGCACGCATTCTCGGAAGGTGCGAGGGCTTCTGAGAAGACGCGTCGCCTTCTGAGAAGGCCTGCTCCCTCTCCGCGGCATCGCTCGGCCGTGTGCATTTTTTGCCTCCGCGAGGACCCTCGAGAAGCATCCTGGATCATCGTGCGAAAAACAAGCGCACGCATCCGAAGAATGCACGTGGAATGGACTCAGGAGGGGAACTAACACACAGACACAATGAATCGTCAACTCCCAGGAAAAGATGGGAAACTATGGAAGTGGTGGGGGGAAGACAAAAACCTAGAACATATGGGCAAATATGGGGAATCCTGTTGTTTGTGTATTTTTCTTGTGTGTCCCAGGGCCCCTTCAGTCCGAAGAATGTGCGGCCCCTTCAGTCCGAAGAATGCACGGGGAGTGGACGTCCGAGCGATGGCGAGTCCCCCACCCCCCCGGGCGCGCCGCCAACACCCGCCAGGGCCAAGCCGATCCCCAGCGCCTGGCCTCCCGGCGCTCGGCGTGCGCAGCCGGAAGCGCGCGGGGCGGCGGCAGCCGCCCGCCCTCCTGCGGCCTCGGCATCGCTCGGACGTGTGCACGTTTTCTCCGCGAGAGCCACCGAGGACCACCGAGGACCATCGAGCAAAACAAAAAAAAACACGCACGAAACCGAAGAATGAACGGGACACGGACGTCCGAGCGGCGGCAAGCGGCGCCTCGGGAGCGAGGCAAGCACGCGGCTCGAAGGAGGCACGTGTTCCTAGGCCTCCCAGATGGGGTCGGAGGATCGCGCCGCATCGCCGATGCATCGACGATGCGGCTCGAAGCGGAGCCCGATGTTCTTGACGCCGATGCATCGCCGATGCGTCCCCGATGCATCGCCGATACATCGCCGATGCATCGCCGATACATCAGCGATGCATAGGCGATGCGGCGCGATCCTTCGACCCCATCTACTTGGACCCCACACCATCTAGGAGGCCTCTAGTGCTCAGTCGGAAGTGAGCGCTTCACTCATTCGAGGGAGATAAAGGATCGACGCCAAGAAAACGGTGTCGTCCGTGCTGGCCTTGGCGCGCAAGCTGCCCGCGTGAGGTCGTGCGTAAGCGCGCACTCGTCTCCAATGTGGCGTGCCGCGCCGGCGGCCCGCGCAAGCCACCGCGTGAGTTTACGATGCCATCTCGCGTGAGACCCGGTTTCGTTCGTCGCCGCCCACATGGCACGACCATCAATTTTCGGAGTTCCGCGCGGAACCCCTTGGGTCGGCGCGGGGGCGTTTGATGCCCGGCAGCTTGTCAAGGGGGGTTGTTTTCCCAGAGGACGGGCAGTCTCGGCCTCGTCGCTTTGGCGGGCCAGAGAGGACAGGAGCGTACAGTGGAGGCCCATGCCAGGGAATACCCTGCTTGCCTCCAAGGTGCCCTGGGTTTCTTGGGTTTCGATGGTTTTGCTGTCGAAGGCGTGCCGTTCCCGCCAAGAATCAATGGGAGTCCTGGGGTTTCATGGTTGGGTTTCTTGTGGAAAGTTTCTTGTGGATTGGCCTCATTTGTATTTCGCGGGCGACAGGCATATCTCGGCGGCGCGCCCGGGGGGGGGGAGTGAAAGGGCTGGCCTTCTCAGGAGTCTCGGAAGTCCCCCTGCCTTATGAGAATTTTGCCGCGGATGCCCCGCGCGGTACGTATCCGTGCGACCACGTATCCGCGGGATCGCGCGCCAGAGTCCAGACCGCGATGGCACGGACACGGACATGTTCTCCGGTCGTGGGCACCAGAGAAATCAAGATTCAATGATGCGGGCAGGAGTTGGGACGAGGAGGTGCGAGGCTCGGGCCGGACGAAAGGGGGGGATTGGGAAAGGGGGTGGGTAGGACATTTGCTGCATGCAGCTGGTTTCGGCCCCACCGAGGGGCCCATTCCTCGATACATAGCCGTCTCCGGCGCCGGGAGGCGCCGCTGAAATCAGCTACGTGGGCTGATTCTCAAACCCCCCCTTTGCTATCCCCCCCTTTCGCCCGGCCCGAGAGGGGGGCAAGAGCCTGTCTTTCACTGCGCATTCGCTCCGAGAAGGACCCGACGGCGGCTGCCGTCGCTGGCGCTCTCGTCCTTCGTTGAGCCTCCTGGGGGCTGCTCGCCGCCACTGGAAATCCGCTCGGAGGCTCGTCGCCTTGTCGCTTGGGTGTCCATTGAGCCTCCTGGAGGCTCCGCGTCGCCTCGTCGAACAAAAACAAACTGGTCGGGCTGGACCCTGGGACACAGCCAAGACGCTGAAGTAAGGACCGCTTTGGGTTCGGAAGGGGCTCGGGACTTTGAGTCGTTTCTTAGACTTCTGTCGCGGGATCTGCTTGTGGCCCAGGCCCACCGTGGCCAGACAAGGCCCTTTGTTCCTTATTTGGCGTTCCTTCTGGTACTACCTCGACTGTAAGTACGGGGTCATGATGTTCCAACCTGCGTTCGCCTTGACCACCAGAAAGAACTTCGGGCACCAGGGAAGTAGCGGAGCTGCAGGGTTTCTGCGCGTTGGGCCCCGGGAGGCGAGATTGGGTCGGCCCTTCGCCAGCGTGTCGGGCAGACCCTGCTACGATACCTCTCGGGGTGCTCGAAGCTCTGTCTTGCGGGAGCTTGGTCCTAAGTGCGATGGAGAGAGGAGGGAGGCGGGAGGAGAAGAGGATGGATGAGGGAGGAGGGAGGAAGAGGAGGAGGAGGAGGAGGAGGAAGCCACGGGCTGAGGGGGGCGGGGCCGTCGTCGCCGTCGGTCGCCCCCTCGTGCTCGGGCTCGCGCGCCGCGCGCCATCGACGCCGCGGCCGCGGCAGGCGCCCGCCAGGACGCCGCGGGTCTCGGAGCCCGCCTGGCATCGTCGCCAGCGCCAACAGCGAGCGCAGGCGAGGACCCTGCTGAGGGTCGTGTCCGCTGCCAGGACGCTCGCGGCCCACCATTCCGCTCAGCCTCAGGACCAGCTCGAGACGATGACGAGAGGAAAGGGAGGCAGCAGCGGTGCCAGAGGAAACAGTATGGGGGGACTTGCGTCTCGCGCCGCGGGTCCCCCGATAGGCGAAAGACAATTCCCGTGGCGAGAAGACCGTGCTGCACGTGACCGAGCAGGAAGCCGACGACGTTCTCAACAGCACCACCAGCACGACCAGCGCAGCGTCAACGACAGAGGACACCGCCACAACTACTACCACAAGCAGTATGGAAAGACCAACTCCAGCAACGAGAACGAGCACCACAGTTACCACAACTACGACTCCAGCTGGAAGAAAGGCTCGAGGACTCGAACTACCTCACGAAAGGCATCGCGTACTCCGACAGCCAGGGACAACGGCCACGACGTCTTCGACAGCTTGCAGTTCACCAGGAAGCAGCGCGAGATCATCGACACGGTGATGCCAGCAATGGAGCACGACATGGTTCAGCATGAGAGCTACTCGCACCCACCCGTGGAGAAGGACATGCTCCAGCTTTGGATCAGCACCAAGAAAGGACGTGCAGGGCGACTCGCAGACCAAGCCAGTGGAGCCAGAGCCGTGGGCGTGGACGACACGAAAGTTGTGGAGGAACTGGCCATCACGAAGGCGATGATACTGCTCACGGTTTCGGCAGAGGAACGGGTCGACTACTACAGGCACTGCATCGACAGGACGAACAGGAGGAAGGGCATCATCAGGGACGAGATCAAGCAGCTCCAGAACGAACACGACGGCATCGAGAGCGACCTCAAGTCATTACGGGCCCTGATGAAAGAAGCGAAAGACAAGCGCGACCACGACCTCTACTCGGATCTTGAGGACGACGACCACTACGGAGACCAGGAAGAGCACGAGCGAGCAGCACATGTGGTAAGAACTGCACGAGCACAAACACCACATCCGCGAGCACGCGAAGAGCGACGCACAACGGACGCACCTCACCCACGACAGCGCGAAGATCATCGACCCCAGCAGTACGCAGCACCAGCAGCAGCACCACTTCGACAGCAGGAATACCCACACCAAAAAGGTCACAAAGAGCTGCTCGCGATGATCACGGACCTCTCCAAAAAGGTGGACCAGCAGCGACAACACACGGGACCCCATCAGCACCACCTAGCTCACCTCCACCAACAAGCTGATCTCCGACAAACCGAGCACCGCGAACAGTTGCAGGAGGAGCTTGCGCGCATGGAAGCACACACGTCTCGGAAGGCCTTCAACGAGCTTCATCTCGAACTACAGCACCACGAGCAACGACTCCAGCGCCGCTTCCAGGAGGAGATAGACGAGATCAACGTGCGCAACCGCCACCTAGAACATCAGCAGGCACAACGGTTCCTACGACAGTCCGAACAACGACGTCAGGAAGATGAAGCTGAACAGGCACATCGCATGAAGACCGAGCTCGAACAGCACCAACTACTTCACGACGCCGCACGTGGTCACCCTGCACGGCGGGAAGCAGTACAGCAACACGAACTACGGGAGGCTAAGCCATTTTGGCTCCAGCATCTAATATCCGAGCACCGCCTTCAACAGGAGGAAGCTCAGTGTGCTCACAACCTCCTACTTCAGCACGAGATGAGAGGGCAGCAACAAGAAGACGCACTTCGACTGGCTCAGCAACGACAGCTTTATGAAATCAACTGCAGGGCTCATGCGGAATCATCGGCACTCATGCAAGCCAAAGAGAAGATCCTCGAGGAGTACGGTGAACTGCGTGCGCAACAACACGAAGCAGCCACGATTCGCACCGAGCACCAGCACGAACGAGCCCGACTCCAAGGCGAACGGGCCAACCTACACCTCACCGAGCAGCAGCTCCACGACAAGTACATCAACCGCCTGGCGACGACCGAGGAGATGCGAATAAAGGAAAGGGAGGAAATGCAACGTGAGTTTCGACAAGCCGAGCTTCTTCATGACCCTCTTGATCTTGAACTGTTGCAAGAATTGAACACGAGATTCAGCGAGAGAGTCGAGGAGGAGAACAGACAGCAGGCGTTAGCCGACACAGAGGAGAAGCGCATCCACCGCGAGATCGAAGGCGCCCTCACCGCGATCATCCCAGGCCCCTACGAGCTGCCTCACCCACACGCTGACATCTACCTCGAGCAGCTACGACAGATGAGCTCTCCACCGAACGCAGCTCATTCCACGTCCGACTCAGACGCATGGAGCTTACGAGACCTCGGCGTTGCAGCCGCACCACCCACCTCACCACCCGCCCCGAACCCCAACCACACCCACGACAGAACGCCCACACACCCTCCAGCCAGTATCGCCCCACTCAGCGATGCCGACCACGACAAGCCCTCTGAAGCACACCACGGCGATACACAAGCACACCAATCGAGCTCTCCAAGATCTTCGTGCTCTCCCACGCCCATCGCCGACGACGGCTACCTCTCTCAGCACGACGACGGACAGTCTACGCCCATTCCTGACCTTCATCACGACTCCGACCTCGAAGGCACCGACACCCCCATCCCAGCTGCGCAGGCCACTCCCCCCACCCCACACATCATCTTCCCCGAAGTGCGTGCCATGTCCGCCCCCCCCGACACGAGATCGACACCCGACGACCAACAGCGATCCACGCCCCTTACCACAATTCTCATCGATCTCAGCGACGACGAGCACGAAGTACCCACCACGCCCAAGACTCGACCGATCACCAGCATCACCCCAACCCAAGCCTACAGCCCCATCATCCCTCCACCCAGATTCCATATGGGAACGCCCGACAGGGCCCAGTCAGCGCCACCCTCACGAACCCGATCGGCCCTCAAGAGACAGGACTCCACATCACGACCACCGCGGAAGGTCCGTATCCACGACAGCGGTGACGGCTTCGTGGACATATCCGACCGCGTCCCTCTCCGTGCCGATCCCGACGATGAAGGATCGGATACCGCGCTGCGTCCAAAAAACTAGATACGAACGACCCCGATGAGGGCGCTCTGGCTCATCGGACCCGTCGAAAAAGACCAGAGCAACAGGCCCCTGGGCGGCCTCAAGCGACCATACGTAACTATCGGCCCAGCGCCACACAGCATCACAATGTCACAGACGCAGCAACGAACCTTGCGACCCCTGCGGTGCAGGTAACTTGCAGCTTCAGACACGCACACCCACCCCGCCTTCCACTAGGGAAGCATACACCGACTGACCTCGACAGGCTGACACCCGCTTTGGGGACTGCGGATCAGCACCGAGCGCCAGGCAACATAGACAGCCGACTCTGCCATCTTCCCTCCTCGACAGCAGACTCCACTAGCTTGCAGACCGCAACCAACCTGACGACCCAGGGGGTGCAGGTGACTTGCAATTCTGACAGCCACCTTCCGACACACACCACCAGTCCACGTGCACTGACTCCTGCTTTGGGGATAGCAGATCAGACCCGACGGACAACGGCAGCAGTTTCACTTGCTTCACACTACCAGCACGACGCAACCGATGGACAACCAACAACTATCCACCATAGGCGCCACCCGACCGAAGAGTGGGAAATCCACTCGAGCGGTTCGCGCCCCCACCCAAGCTCGACTGACATACTGGGGAGGGTCCCCCCAGATGGCACCTCGCGCAGGATGACACCTCCACGAGCGCCACCTGGCTCCTACGCCGCCACCTCCGACACATCGCCAAGGCACGACCTACCTCGCTCCACCATCTCTGAGAGCACTCAGCGTGTCACGCCGACCACACCAAGGGCGAGGCCAGGCGACGAGACGAACTGGTTACATACACCACCCCGACTCGAGCGACCCAAGCCCGACGTCACGGTCACCACAACTAGCCATTTTGGCTCTATGCATGAACGGAAATTCAACGGCTCCGACGTCCACAACGAGACGCCCGAGTACCATAGTGCGATCACGATAGACTACTTCCCTGGGATCGAGGATACCTTCCTCGATAACAGCAGCGAGATGGACAGCGGCAACTTCCAACTCGATGACGACGCCATTCGCACGCGGCTTCTGGCACGAGTCCGACGGCAGCAGCGACGGCGACAAACAGCACAGCAGACATCTACGTACACCACGACCCACAATCGATTCCAAGCCCTGCAACCCAGCCCACCGCCACCCTCAGCAAGACATACCACCACGCTTCCGACACAGCAGACCACCGGCCATCCACCAGTAGTCCTGACAGCATCCCAGGGCGCTGGACATGGCACAGCAGCACCCGACAGAGACTGCCACGTGGCCACAGGTGAAAGGCGTCAACGACAAAAGACAGCCATGCACCCCTTTCGATGCCCAACAGGAGTTTATGCAACAACGCACAACGGACAAGCTGCACACAGACGACAGCAGAAGGCGACAGCATTGTTACCGTTTCGAGTACAGCGACCACCCAATCCCAGCGCCGACAAGCAGCCCCAACAACCGCAACCACCTTACCACGAGGCCAATCTCGACATCACAAGATATCACGGCCTGCAACCACCAGGCGACTGCACATGCGACCTAGGTGACACCAGAGGACTGATCAGACGAATACGGGCCACGACCGCCCCCTTTCTCAACGCCAACATCGAAGGTGATGACCTGCACCCAGCAGCAACATATGCGCTCAACAATACGACGAAAGGCAACAATGCCCACAGCGCAAAGCACATCTTCACTGACGCTTCCCACAACGCACGGAGACCAGACTGCTGCTCATGGGCATTCTTGGTACTACAAGAAGGTGGTGAACACGACCAACGCACGTTCAGAGGAGCCTTCAGCAGCATCGTCAGCAAGAGCCACAACATGAAGTTGAATGACAGCAGCACCACCAACACCACAGGCGAGATCATGGCCATCGTGCAGGCTCTCATGTGGTCCATCGCCGTCGCCGAGCCGCAACCTATCTGTATCCACACCGACTGCGAGACGGCCATCAACATATGCACGGGACGCGCCACGGCATCAGCAGACGAACATCTTGCGAGATTCATGAAGGTCATCTTCGACACGCTCAAGAACGAAAACGACATCACCTTGCATCACGTCCCGAGTCACGAAGGCATGCCGTGGAACGAGCTCGCCGACGGAATCTCAAAGAGGACACGCAAGCGCTACGAGAGAGGCCACGACTACGACACCATCCCGCACAACTTCAGAGACATCATTGCGGACACAAAGTACTACCAATGGGAGTCGATCCTCCAGCCTGATCATCCCGATCGAGCAGCTTACCCACTACGCGAAGGTGCCACCTTACGCTTTGGATTACCAACTCGGAATGCTAGTGTTCGACACCTCATGGCGCCTAAGACGGTCTCTGCCAAAGAAACCAAGATCGAGCTCTCCATTGCAACCTACAACGCCGAGAGTGTCAGAGAGTCCGACGCTCAGCAGCAGAAGAAGTTCACAAAGGCAGCTCGGCTTGCACACCAGTGGCGGGGACCCTTGCTTCGACGACAATTTCAAGAAAAGCGACTCCACATCATCGGCATTCAGGAGGCGCGCAACGAACGACGTACAACAACTGGGAATGGATACTTCATCATCAGCAGCCCGCACGACCACTACAACGCTGGATGTGAGCTATGGATCAACGTGGAGAAGCCCTACGCCTACAACAAGGACGGCCCACAGCACTTCGAGCCCAGACACTGCCACGTTCTCATCAGTGAGCCAAGGATCCTCATCGTCCAAGTCACTACGGACTGCATCAATACCACCATTTGTGTATTTCATGCTCCTCACAGCAAGAAAGGTCCTCAAGAACGACAAGACTTTTGGCAGCGACTACAGAAGCTCGTACAACAGCACAGACCCAACCTCATGCTTGCCGACGCCAACGGCCGACTTGGAAGCGTGCAGTCGACATCTGTTGGACCTGCTGGACTCTCCCAGACCGAGGACAGCAACGGCAAGGAACTTCACGAGATAGCAGCCGCAGGGCACTACGTCATCGCCAACACCGTGATCTCCAACGGCGACGAGCATCACACGTGGACAGACGCATATGGGCACAAGCATCGCATCGACTACATCATCGCGGACGATACGCTCATCAGCCACATCACCGACGTCAAGACATTGGCCGACATTGAGACCATGAAGAAACACCGACAAGGGCAGCATCACCGCGAGGATCACCTGCCAGTTACAGCTCGAGCCTGCTGGACCGTGCGGCACACTGCGCCAAAGCAGCTCTTCCCGAAGATCGACAAGCACCAGCTCAATGACGAGAAGGCCGTCGAGACCTTCAAGATGCACCTGGACGCTACTGTCTTACCGTCATGGGGGACGGACTACGATGAGCACATCCACCAGTACATGCTGACCATCATGGACGCAGCGACCTCAGCGTTCAAAAGAAGCGGGAAGAAGAAATACCAGGAGTACATCTCAGAGACCACGCTCGACTTTGTCCTCAGCCGACGGAAGTTCATGAAGCTCCTCCGTAAGGCAACAACACATGGAGCGACAGCTAGCACGACAAAGCGCAGAATCCAAAGGCTCATCAACGACATCCACAACGACCCGACCCTTCAGATGACTCCCGAGGCGATCCACACTACTTACTGCGAGACTTACATGCTCAACTACGCTGCAGCGAATTTCCCTTACAACCCCGACTATCATGGGTTTTTACAACACGTACGGCACTGGATCGACGCCACGAGAAAAGTAATCGTCAAGATGACCGGCAGGGACTACGACGCGTTCTTGGAAGAGCAAGCACAAAAGGCAATGGACGCAAAGCGCACTGGCGACACGCACACCGAGTGGAAGTACACCAAGAAGCTCCTGCTATTCGGCGGCCGCAAGAGACGTAAGCGGCAAGCATACCCCATGATGAACGCAGCAGACGGCACTGTCCTCGACAGTTCCACGAGCAAGGCCGACGCAGCCACACGACACTTCGGACACAACGAAGCAGCCGACATCCTCTCCGCTCAGGACGTGGTTGACAGATACAACGCCAAGGAGGACAGGACCGACCCAGCTCAGCCCAGGAGAACGCGCCACGTCAACAACTTCGCCAGCATCTACGAGCTCACCGACATCCTTCACAAAGCGAGACCTCACCGCGCACCAGGACCAGATCGCGTATCCGACGACTTCTCCAAGATCGCCCCACGGCAGATGGCCCGACACATGCATCCGATCATCACCAAAGCGGCGCTCTTCTGCAGGGAGGGCGTAGCTCTCAAGGGGTCCAGGATGACGTACTTCTGGAAGGGCAAGGGCAGCGAGGAGGACCTGAACAACCAGCGGTCAATCACGTTAGCCAACACCGTCATCAAGCACCACTACAGATACATCAGACAATGCATGAAGGACCTCATCCCCACGATGCTCTTCTCCACTCAGACGGGAGGTCGACACCACTACAGCACGGACATCAACCACATGACGATGCGGCTCCTATCCAACACCGCCTACCACGTGAAGCACGACATGGTCATCATCATGATAGACTTGAAAGCAGCCTTCCACAAGGTAGTCAACCAGCTCGTGTACAACTTCACCCAGACCAAGGAGCAGCTGGACGACCTTCTCGCCCACATCGACATCCCCCATGTCATGCTTCCCGCGATTGAGGCCCTCATGACCGACAACGGTATCGTCAACCAACACGTGGACAACCAACACATTGTCGACATGCTCACGGAGGCACACACTGGGACTTGGTTCTATATCGACGACCAGTGCAGCTACGCAGCACCACGACTTGGTACACGCCCTGGCGTACCAACAGCCGACTTCACATTCAACATGCTCATGGCGGACGTCACGCGAGACTACCACGACCACGCCGTCGAGGACGGAGCGACTTTCGACATACCGCATGCCCCACCACGTCTCCGAGCTTGCGACCACAACGCCACACTGTCCTCTACATCCTTCGTAGACGACGTCAAGGCGGCTGCATCCACGGCAGACGGCACCATGATCCACGCACTCATCACCAAGATGTGGGGACATCTCATACGCGCGACACTGCGAAGAGGCCTCCCGATCAACACCAAGAAGTCCAGCTTCATCGTCTACCCCAACACCGTCGCAGGCAAAAGAGCTACACGGACCATGATACAGGACAACCACAGCATCACCGACATGGGGCTCTGCGTCACCATCGCTAGAAGCACCAAGCTGCTGGGCGCGATGTTCAACGACAGGAACGACATGGGCCAGGAGACGGCAGCACGCACCATCGCGCTACGCGAGACAACAGGCCCACTCCGACGCACCTTGTTCCAACGACAAGCCATCTCCATCCAGACTAAGATCCACTACCTCGAGTCCTTCGGCTATTCAAGACTGCTATTTAACGCGGGGACATGGCTCATCACAACAGCGCGGGACTACCACAGGATCAACACAGCCTACGTCACTGCGGCTCGACAGGCAATAGGAATAACGCACAAGGCCATGAAGGACAAGCACATCACCAACGAGCAGATATTGGCACGTGCTCAACTACCGAACCTCGAAGACCGACTACGATGGCTACGACTGCGAGAACTTTTGCGACTCATAAAAGGATGCCCGTACGAAACGCAGGCACTCATTGACTACGACATCGAAGTCAACGGCACCTGGACGCAAACCATCAACAACGACATCCACACATGCCGACAGCACTGCGACGGCACCCGCATCACCACCGCACCCAAGGACATCATCGACTTCATCAAGGCTGCACGCAACGACATGCACACGGTCAAGTCTTTTATCACGAGCACCTACAAGCGCGCACAAGACTCATCCTCCGACCGAGCAGCGCAGGACCAGCTGCGGGCAGACCTATCGCTAACGGCAACAGCACTGGGAGTGCTGCCACTACCCCGACAAGAAGGAACCACGACACCAGCGCCAGCCAGAGTTATGTGTTACCATTGCGGTGCTACATTCAAGACCAAAGCAGCACACAACAAGCATGTCTACGCCGTCCACCAGGACAAGCACACCATAGACAACTACATCGTCGGCGACACCTGCCAGGTATGCTTGAAGTACTTCTACACCGCGAACAGACTTACCAAACACGTCAAGTCGTCACACCAGTGTGCAGCCACACTGATGCAGTTCGGAGCGAAGCCGCCAACAGAAGACATCGACGCGCACAAGGAGGAGACCCGACGCGTACGACGATCCAACCGACACGCTGGGCTTCCAGAAGACTACGCAGAGCGGCCACCCATCCAGCTACATGGGCCAGCACTGGGACCACCAACCCACGCCGACCACGACCACCGACCAATACCAGCCCAACTACCCACCGACGCACCCACCACACAAGACAGCGGACCCAACCGAGCAGACACGGGAATGACCGACATCACAGGAAAGCCCAGCATCGTACTGCTCTTCACCGCCAACCACGACCACACCAGCGCGGTGACCGACGCCCTCCAAGCCACCGCAGACAGACACAGCATCTCCATCGAACTCCACCATATGCCAACCAAGCACACACCCCAACCTGACCCAACGGCTTCCGACATGGCCACGACACCATACGACCACGCTGCCTTCTGCATCATCGACGCCGACCTCACGACCTTCGACCGCGACCTCAACCTCAGGACGCAAGAGGCACCTTGGGGACGACTGGATCTCACACCCACGCAGCACAGAGCGGTACGACAAGACAACGACAGCATGCGGCACGTCTTACGGACCGCACAGCGGATGGTGATGACGCGCACACCTACCATCATCTTGGACAGCAGCCTCCGACACCTGCAGCTACAGGAATACGCATACATCACAACGACGTGCAGCACAACCCTGACCACAGCATTCACTGCTTGCAACTGCCCTGCAGACATCACCACGACAACGACACTGACGCAGGCCATAGAGCAAACACTCCAGCCCACCGCCGACGCATACACAAAGGCACAGACGTGGCACTATGATGGACATGATGGCAACGAGCACACCACCAACGCCCAGGACATCGCCGAGACTCACAACTACGGCGGCCACCTGGGCGACAACAGCGGGGGCTTCGGCAACTACGGCGGCCTCCCGAGCGACAACAACGGCGAGCACCAACCCACGGAGTACAGGTTGGTGATCACCCCCTCGCGGTGAGCGTGCCAGCCCCCAGGAACAGACCTGGGGGCGCTGGCGGCCGCGAGGGGGAAGAGATCCCCATCAACTTCTGACACCTGGGCCCGTGGGCGTCCCCCCCCCCCAGTAAGTTGTGGGTCCCCCCTCCGTTCCTTCCTCGGGCCACATGCAGGCTTTGATTCTCACCTGTTGGGGGGAGGGGACCCACAACCCTATAATACAAGTTGTCCCCCCCCCTCCACCACCACCTCCGCGTCTTTCGAGCGGGGAGGAGTACGTACTCCACTATGGAGGTGGTGGTCGGGGGGTGGCGGGCTTAGTACAAATCTAGGCGCGCCCTCTAGCTTCTGGATCCTGGTCCCGCATTCCTTTCTCCGAGGCCCTTGAGGCTCCTCCCTTTCCTGTCTGCGGGTCGCCCAGGATTCCAGAGGCGCCTTGAGGCCCCCTCCAGAGGCCCCTCCAGAGGATCTCAGAGGTAGGGGGTCGTGCGTCGCGCCGCGCGCTCGGGCGCGCGCGCGGCGCGGGCTGCGGCGGACAAGAACCGCTTTGCCCGCAGTGCCGCAGGAGGAGGAGGAGGAGGAGAAGGATGATGAGGAGGAGGAGGAGGAGGAAGGGGGCTGCTTTTGAGCGGAGTTGGGCCGGGCGGGAGAGCCCCCATTGAGTCACCTGGCTCTCCTCCGATCGGAGCGTCTCTGGAGAGCTCGCCAGCCGCAGCCTCCCGGAGCCTCGCGCTGCGGTGCGGTGGTGTTCGTGAGGCGACGGATTGCGAGGGTGCCGCACGGCGATGATGCGAGGTCCGCGTGCTTGCGAGCTGGGAGGGGCATGCACGGGAAGTGGGGCACGGAGGAGGCGCGCAGGGAGAGAGGCGGGAAGGAGGGAGGAATATCCTGCTATCGCGTGGGCGTGTGCACTTTTGCTCGGCAGGGGCCATCGAGGAGCATCCTGGATCACGTGGCCAAACAAGTGCGCATGCACGGGGAATGGAAGTCCGAGCGATGGCAAGACATGGTGAGCGAGGGAGGGAGGTGGGGGACGGAGGGAGGAAGGGAGGAAGGGAAGGGCTGCTGGAGTGGAAGAGTATCGGGACAACGAGGGTTTGAATGGAAGGAGCGGGTGCGGTTTACTTTTTCTTTGTTCGTCTCCAGCAGAATTGGAACCCGCTCGTTTCGCTCGCCGTCGCCATTCGCTCCTTCTCCTTCCAGGACATTTACGTGAGCTTCAGGCGGCACGTCTCGAACGCGCACCGTGGCGTGTTCATCACCTACCAGGAGGGAAGTTCAGGGCACAGCCTTCGCGCGCCCCAGAAATGTTAGGGTTGTTTTTTTTTCACCGTTTTCAAATCCGCTGAACAAGGAAATTATGAAATAGACACGACGACCAGAAACGACAACAAACACGGCTCCGGGATTGGAGCTGGAACCAGCACGGAAAAAACATCGGCGACGGACTTGGCAAGCAGGTGCCGATTGAACCGGCAACAGAAACGGCAAACGGATCGGTGACAAAAACGGCCTTGTCGTTTCCAGGGGCCGCTGGTCGGAGGGAGGAGAAGCGATACCAACACCACCAGGGGGCCCCACCTCCAGCGAGGAGGTCCACAATGCCTCCCCGAGCGGGAGACTGGGGAAGGTCTCGAGCGAGAGGGGGGGACCACACCACCAGGGAGACCCCCCTTGGCCTCCGCGCATCTCCTCGCCCTGTTGGTGCTGGTGTCGCCTTTCCTTGTTCCTGGCTGAGGGCAGGGCACCACATTCAGGAGGAAAAGAAACACACAGATACAATTAATCTTCGATTCCTCAGAGAATATGGCGAAATATGGGAAGTGGGGGGGAAGACAGAAACCCAGAAATATGCGAAAATATTGGGAATCTTTTTATTTGTGTGAGTTTATTTGTGTGTCCCGGGGCCCCTTCATTGTCCCTGGCTGAGGTCAAGGCACCACATCTGCGCAGCCAGCCTCCGAGGCACCTCCAGCTCCTCCCCATCCTCGTCTCGGATCGGCGGCGCGCCGAGGGCCGGCAACGACAGGGGGCAGGCACTCTCGGTACAGTCAAGACCTTAGTGGGCCCTGGAAACGACAGTGCCGCTTTTTTTACCGGTTCCGTCTTGCCGTTTTGTTGCCAGTTCCGACGCCGTTTTTTTACTGGTTCTGTCGCCGTTTTTTGACCGGTTCCGGCTCCGGGTCCAATCCTGGAGCCGTTTTCTTGACGTTTTTGGTCGCTTTTTTTTTGCCGTTTCCGTTTTCAAGGGGCACTTTCTCGGAAACGGTGAAAAAACGGCCCTGCCGTTTCCGGGGCCCACAAAGGTCAAGACGTTGAAATAAGGAACAATTTGGGTTCGGAAAGGGGCTCGATGTTCCTTAGGTTGCTCCAGTGCTACTCCTCTTGCCCTCCTGGGCCACGGAGGCGCTTTTTACAGGGCCAAGGAGGGACTTCGTTCCTTATTTCGCGTTCCTTCTTTCAGCGGCCCGACTGTAGGGGGCGGGGCTTCTCAGAAAGCCCTGCGGCCTTCTGAGAAAGCCCTTTGCGCCTTCGGAGGAGGCCTCGAGAGCTCCTCAGAAGGCTGGGGCTTCAGAGCCTCCCAGGAAGGCCCGCTCCGTCTTACGGAGGATGGTGCAGGAGGATGGTGTAGGAGGAGGAGGAGGAGGAGGAGGAGAAGGAGGAGGAGGAGGACGGGGGGAGGAGAAGAAGGAGGAGGAGGAGGAGGAGGACAAGTGTAAACCCAAGAGCCATCAACGATGTTGGAATCCACCCTCCAAGCTCCCTCTTCGTAGGCCCCTACAACGGTTCAATTGCACTGAGGGAACTGTTCCGTTGAAAGACAACTGTCTGAAGACCCTGAAGCATGCCAAAACATTGTTCGCGGAATTCCAACGCCACGGATCAACGGGACTGTTGCATCTTGACGATCTTGGATCGTGCCAGAACGCCATTCTTGGGGTTGCAACACCGCGGATTACAAACGGTCCAAAACACCATTTCTGTTTCTTGTTGATTGTGTGAATACCTGAAACTCCTTCACATGTAATGAACGACTGCGCGCGGCGCTAAAGCGTGAGCCCCAGTTTGGAAAGGAACCGCCCTCAATCCGTGAAACTCTTACGAACTTCTAAAGCGAATGTGCGCGGCGCTAAGGCGAGAGCCACATTTTGAACACGAGTTATCTTCAATCCGTAAAACCCTTGCACATTGTTGGAACGTATGTGCGCGGCGCTAAGGCGAGAACCATATTTTGAAACTGGCCTCTGGGTGCGACAGGGAGAAATTATGTGTAAGGAAAAGGAATACAGGAAAAGGAGGAGTAGGAGTAGAAGGGGTTTGAATGATCTGATGAGGCCGCCTGCGTCTTTCGGGCCCTGGCACGCAGGCCCGCGGCACGGACCTACGCCGCGCCGCATTTTCGAACCGCACTCCGACGAGGCGACGACGAAGGCACAGTGGCGACCCGCACCAGGAAAACCAAAACGGCCCAACGGGCCGAGGCGAGTCCAGCCGCGGCGACGCGACGAGGGACAAGCCAGAAAACCGAGGCGCCCAGCATTGGCAACGAGGCAGGGCCAATGCCCGACACAGCCGCCACCGACGGGCCGAGCCTCTCAGCCCAGCTAGTGGGTGTACTTCTTGAGAGCGTTCGCCTTCACAAATACGACCTTGCCGAAGATCCCACGATTCCTGGCCTTGGTCGCCTTCTTCTGGCGGGCCTTGATCCTTTCAACGCTTGGGATGACGAACTTGCCGATGTACTTCACCACTGTCGGTGCAATACCACCGATAATTCTCAAGGTCTCGATCATCACAACACTCGGGATGACGAACCTACCGATGAACTTCGCCGTTGACGTTGCAATGCTCGGGAGAGTGCGCAAGGCCTCCTGAGCCGTCATCTTATCTTCTCCATGGCTCCTTCGGGCTGCGCCCGCCCCCCCCCCACGCGCGCCCGCAAATGGCTCCACTGAGCCAGGGGGGGAGGGCTAGGAGGAGGAGGAGGAGGACGGGGGGAGGAGAAGGAGGAAGAGGAGGACCATTGTAAACCAAAGAGTCACCAACGATGTTGGAATAAACTCTCCCTCCAAGCTCCCTCTCCGTAGGCCCCTACAACGGTTCAATTTCATTGAGGGAACTGTCCCGTTGGAAGACAACTGTCTGGAGACCCAGAAGCATGCCAAAACATTGTTCGCGGGATTCCAACGCCACGGATCAACCAGACTGTTGCGTCTTGACAATATTGGATCGTGCCCAAACGCCATTCTTGGGACCTCAGAGCCGCGAGCGAACGTAGCTGTTGCACCCTCATAATCCTGAATCCTTCCAGCACACCAGCTCTGGTAGGTTGACCATGGGAATCCGTGAGATTCGTGCGTGTGTGTGTGTGTGTGTGTGTGTGTGTGTGTGTGTGTGATTTTTTTCGCGGTGCCAAGACGAGACCCACATTTTGAAAAGGAGCCGCCCTCAATATGTGAAATTTGTTGTAACTGTTGAAAACGACTGCACGCGGCGCTCAGGCGAGAACCATATGTTGAACATGATCCGCCCTCAAACCGCGAAGCTCTTGCAAGTGTTTGAAGCAAGCGCGCGCGGTGTTCGGGCGAGAATTACGTGTTGACAACGGCCCGCCCTCCATGTGTGAAGTTGTTGCCGTGTTTTGAGCTCCAGTGCGATAAATGGTGAGGACGTCTTCACGCGAAACACCCGGCCCGCCTAAAAAAATGGCTCGGGGTGTGGCAGGGAGACGTTATTATCATACCTACCAGTGTGGCCTCGCACTCCATGATTTCGACCGACCGACCGACCGTGTCTGGGATGTGCGCTGGAGTGGGGTGCGTGCTGGGACGAGTGCTGCCTTCGTGTGCTGGGATGTGTGCAGGGCTGTGTGCTGCCTCCGTGTGCTGGGATGTGTGTTGGCTCCGTGTGCTGGGATACGTGGTAGGGTGTGGCCTGGGTGCGTACCGCCCCCGTGTGCGCTGTCTGCCCCCCCGCGCTCTTCCGCCCCGCGGCCCCCGTCTGCTTATTCCGACCGACCGACCGTGCCCTCCCTCCTGCTCGACCGTGCCCTCCCGCCCCCTGCTCCCCCCCGCTGGGATACGTGTTGGGATGCGTGCGGACTTCGTGTGCTGGGATAATCCAGAAGCCGCATTAAAGTGATCATTTCCCCCCTCTGTGACAGAGGGGGTGTTTTTTCGGAGGCCCTCTGTGACAGAGGGGGTGCGTTCGGAGGCCCTCTGTGACAGAGGGGGTGCGTCCGGAGGCTCTCTGCGACAGAGTTGCTCGTCATCCCGTTCCTCGTCATCCTGCTTCTTGATTTCGGATACGTCATGCTACCACTGCGCTCATCATCTTTGCGTCTGTGATCCTCGTCGTGTTTTTCCAGGCGTCCTTTTCACAATTTCCACCACACTATCCTCCGTTGCCGTTCTGGCCCGCCATCTACCTCGTCACTCTCCTTCGTCTGCATGTCCTTATTCTCTTCCGCTCTTTTTTCGCCCCCCCCTCTGGTTCGATTTCCGCTCTTCGTCCATTTCGTTCATCCGTTTCCAACCCCCCTTCCTTTCAAGTTCTCCGCCGTCCAATCACATCGCGTCGTCCGTCGCCGCTATGCTCAAACCATCCCGCGCCCGTGGGATCGCCCGCGAGCACCGGTGCAGCTGGGCCCGTCGCGGCCTAACGCGCGCCTGCGCCATCGTCTTGCAATGGGCGATGCAGGCGGATACACATGGGGTGGCGCGGGAGGATGGTGGGATAGCCGCAGCAGCGGCTGGCGTGGCTGGGAGGACGGCCATGATTGGTCAGCGAGGGGTTGGAGAGACTGGCGACAAGACGGGCACACGCCAACGGAGGACGCCAAATGGCGCGATGGCCCTGCCGCCGCAGCAGCGGCGGCGGTCTCGCCTCAACGGCCGTCTCGCTTCGCCGCGCTTAGCGTTGTGAGCCCCCGCGCCCCTGGTCTCGGCATGCCCGAATTCGATAATTTCGTGAGGGCTGCCCTCCGAAACTCACCAGAACCTGGGAACACAGTTTCAGGAGAGGGGTCGGGATCCCGAGCCGCGCCTGCGGCGCAGGAGCCCCGAGCCACCGCAGCGGCGGCGGCGCGCGGGCCCCAGGATTTTGAGAAGTTTGATGTTAATTATTTTTTGAGTTATGAAGAGAGGCTCGGCACTTCGTTTAAGCAACACAATCAAGCGTTGAAATGGTGGCGCCATCTGAATGAAGACCCAACTGCCCCGTTCGAGTCAGAAGCCAAGTGGTTTGACAATGCGGAGCCCACCATGGTCGCTGTTTGCGACCACGGTGCGAGGACGAGCTTTGGTTTCAAAAGCGACGAGGAAGTCCCTTGGCGGTGGCAAGAGATGGTGGCGACGCTCAGGGAGGAAGATATCAGGGAGGTCGTGGGGGGGCCCCGCAGCAGCGGGGCCCTGATCGGCTGTTCCCTCGAAGTCCGGCCAAACAGCTACGACCACATGCGTCAGGGTATTGTGCGCGCGCGACAGTTTGCGGGGCAGCGGGTGAAAGTGAAGCTGCCGATGTGGGATTTCGTGTTGCACCGCGACGACGGGACAGGCGTCCGTTTACACCCGCACTGGGGCGACAGGAAGGTCGAAGCTCTGCCCCTCGTCCCCCGCGCGGACACGGTGAGGCCACCAGCCGCGGGTTTGGGCGGGAGCGACGGGTCAGGAACTTTTCGCTGGCACAAGGACCTCGGTGTGGAGCGTAAGGTCAAGTTCGACGCCGCCAGAGAGAAGGGGGGGCCGACGCCTTCTCAGGGGCCCCGCAGCAGCGGGGCCGCGGCGTCCAGCACCAGGCCCTCGGCGTCCGCAGCAGCGGCTGGCAAACCTGTAGTTTTGGGGCCGAATAACTCCCCAGACGATGTGGTTGCGGAGTAGATGGCTCCGCAGCAGCAGCGGGGCTCGAACGAAGGGCGCGTCGCATGTCGGCAGGGGCGCGCGCGTCGGCCGCCGAGATCGGGGGCGCGCGTGCAGGCGCCGTGGCGCGATCTTCGTTAAGAAGTCTTCCCTCTCCTCCCTGTCCCCCCATCCCGCCGCCCTCACGTCGGCTCCTCGCCGCCCGTTCCTCGTCGCTCCACGCCTGTTCGTTCTCCTCCAATTTCCTCTCCCGCGTCCTCGTTCTCTCCTTCCCATTTTTCTCTCCATCCCATTGCATCCCTGGCACCCCAGCGAAGTTCGCAGTTCGAAGTTTGAAGTTCGGAGTTCGAAGGTCGCAGTTTGAATTTCGAAGCTTCGCACTTCGAGGTTCGATCTTCGAACCTTCGTCATCTCGTCGTCGTAATCGTCGTCCTCGTTCGTCGTCGTCGTTCCTCGTCGGCGTCGATTGTCGTTGTCGTCGTCGCTCGTTGTCGTCGTCGCCGTCGTCGTCGTGGTCGGCGTCGTCGTCGTCGGTCGTCGTCGTCGCTGGTCGTCGTCGCTGGTCGCCGTCGTGGTCATCGTCCTCGTCGTCGTCGTCGTGGTCGTCGTCGCCCTCGTTGTCGCCGTCGTGGTCATCGTCCTCGTCGTTGTCGTGAAACGCCCCGCGTAGGAGGAGCAGAGAAGGGAGTGAGGAGAAATGGGCACGGTGGAGGGAGGAGGGAGGACTGAACAGGAAGAGGAAGGTGCAGATGGAGGTAGAAGGGATGAGGTAGTTCAGAAGTGGGAGCAGCAGACTGGCGCAATGGGAAAAGCCACGCGAGTGCAGGGAGGGATGGAAATGCGATAAAGTGAAGCCGCAGCCGTTGCAGGTCTGCCCCCCGCCGCGCCCGCCCGCCTCCGCGACGGAACCGCGCAGGAGCCTCTGCCGAAGCCTCCGCAGCAGCGGGGACTGCCAGAGGAGGCTCCTTCGCGGCCTCTGCGCCGCTATGGCGAGCATCGCGGGCAAGTGCGACGTCGATGACTTCGAGCTCATCGCGACGGAGGGCAGTGTTTGGAACTGGGCGACCATGGTGGTGCGGTTTTTCCAGTGGCGCAATCGTTGCCGCCACGCACGCGCCGCTGGAGAGAAGGGCCAGATGCTCGTCGACCAGGCGCGGCAGATGATGGAGGAGGCGCGCCGTACCGAGGAGAAGGGCAATATGATGCTTGAGATGTCGAAGAAGACGGTGAAGGACATCCCAGGCAATATTCGGTACTGTTGCCGCCAGCCGCACCAGGGGAGCTGAGCGGCGATCGGAGCTGGGCCGATAGAGGAGGATGAGGAGGAAGAGGAGGGGGGATGAGGGGGGGAGGAGGAGGGGGATGAGGAGTTGGAGGCAGCACGCGCGCCCGCACTAAGAGCCGCCAGCCGCGCCCGTCTCCGAGCATGAAACCCGAGCTTGGCTGGAAGGGGGGAGGGTGGTAGCAGAAACAGCGCAGGGCAGGGATGGGAGAGGTCACGCATCCGCCGCAGTAGCGGCGGTGGCACGACAGTTCTCATTGCGGCGCGGCGGTCGCTGGGAAATGGAGCACGTGCGTGGGCCTGCGTGCGCTTAATTATGAGTGGCTCTTGTCCCCCCCCCTCCTCTTCCTCCATGAGATCTCTCTCCTGGTGCATATCCCCTGCCAGGTCTCGTCCTGCTCCTCTATCCGCCCCCCCTCGTCCGTTCCTGCCACCAGCCACATGGGGCGTTCTCAATCAACACCCCATTGAGTGTCGCCATGTGAAGGTTGCCCTTGTCATGATGGCGGACTCGCAAGAGCCGAGTGGCTGAAGAACTAATAGTTTGGGGCCCGAACAGCTCCCCAGACGATTTGGTTGTGGAGTAGGTGGCTCCGCAGCAGCGGGGCTCGAATGAAGGGCGCGTCGCATGTCGGCAGGGGCGCGCGCGTCGGCCGCCGAGATCGGGAGCGCGCGTGCAGGCGCCGTGGCGCGATTTTCGGTTTGAAGTCTCCCCTCTCCTCCCTGTCCCCCCATCCCGCCGCCCTCGACGTCGGCCCCTCGCCGCCCGTTCCTCGTCGCTCCACGCCTGTTCGTTCTCCTCCAACTTCCTCTCCCGCTTCCTCGTTTTTCCTTCCCATTTTCCCTCCATCCCAGTCCATCCCTGGCACCCCAGCGACGTTCGCAGTTAGAAGCTGGAAGTTCGGAGTTCGAAGATCGAAGTTTGAATTTCGAAGCTTCGCACTTCGAGGTTCGATCTTCGATCCTTCGTCATCTCGTCGTCGTAATCGTCGTCCTCGTTCGTCGTCGTCGTTCCTCGTCGGCGTCGATTGTCGTCGTCGTCGTCGCTCGTTGTCGTCCTCGCCGTCGTCGTCGTGGTCGGCGTCGTCGTCGTCGATCGTCGTCGTCGCTAGTCGTCGTCGCTGGTAGCCGTCGTGGTCATCGTCCTCGTCGTCGTCGTCGTGGTCGTCGTTGCCCTCGTTGTCGCCGTCGTGGTCATCGTTCTCGTCGGCGTCGTCGTCGTCGTTGTCGTGAAACGCCCCACGTAGGAGGAGCAGAGAAGGGGGCAAGGAGAAATGAGCGCGGTGGAGGGAGGAGGGAGGACTGAACAGGAAGAGGAGGGAGCAGGCAGAGGTAGAAGGGATGAGGTAGTTCAGAAGTGGGAGCAGCAGACTGGCGCAAGGGGAAAAGTCATTTGAGCGCAGGGAGGGATGGAAATGCGATAAAGTGAATCCGCAGCCGTTGCAGGTCTGCCCCCCGCCGCGCCCGCCCGCCTCCGCGACGGGGGCGGCCCAGGGCATGGAGCAGCAAGGCGCGACTGGAACCGCGCAGGAACCTCTGCCGAAGTCTCCGCAGCAGCGGGGGCTGCCAGAGGAGGCCCCTGATGCAGTTCCGCAGGGACTGGCATATTCAGCACCAGCCTCCGCAGCAGCGGGGGAGGAGGGTGCAGCGAAACTTCGGACATTGCATTCGTCGTTTTCTGGTGCCCAGGAAAGCGTTTCGCAGAGCCTGCTGGTTGCTCAGGAAATGATGGAGAAGGGCGAGATCGAAGAGGCGCGGAAGTTAACGGCCGCCGCCAACCTCTTTGTAGTCACGACGGCTAAGGAGGCGGCTTCCGCAGCAGCGGGGGCACCCGTGGAGCCAGGCGCCGCCACAGTGGTAATCGAGCCTGGACAGAACGCCACCCGCTCCGATGACCCGAGACCGAGATCTCCCTGCACGACTAATTGGCGACAACGGCAGGCTCTGATCGCAGCACGCAAACTGCGTGACAGCTCCCCCGCAGCAGCGGGGGCCCGCGCGACCGAGCCTCTCGCCCTGACCTCGAAGGCGCGGTCGCCAGCGCTTCCTGTCCAAGAGGGCTTCCCAGAGGAAGGCCGCCCGCACTTCCCATCGGAAGAGCGCGGCCCGAGCCATTCCAAGCCTCTTAAGCCCCTGCTGTACGACGACGAAGACCAGGTGCAGGAGGGGCAGACAGAGGCGCGCGTGAATCTGGCTTTTGCTTCCCTCGTCCTGCGCGCGGGCGGCCCCCTGTCGGATTGGGTCGCAGCTGTCAGGGACAGGCGCGAAGGGGTCGTCTTAGTGTCCTTCGAGCCTGGTGCACGCATCAATCGCGATCAGCGGAAGCAATGTCTCGACGATCTCATCCGCCAGAGTGGCTTCCACGGGAAGGTCGCGCGCGAGTGCGTCGGGGCTCTCCTCTGGGTTCCCGAGCGCGTCGAGCAGTGCGAGGTGCTTCGCTGGCACTCCCGCGGGAAGTTCCTGGTTCAGGCCTGGTCGGTGACCCTGGCAGCGGCGGCTCACAATCCGCAAGCAAAGGAAGGCAAACTCTCCATAGCAGTGGGGGGCGTGTTCTTCCGACACCAGACGAGCCTCGCGGGAAACCCGTGGCCCGAAAACTTCCGCAACGGGCTGCGGAACCTGGTGTTGTGGTACCGAGTGCGTATTCTCGCCGGGATCTTCGACGCAGACAGGGGCGATCTTTCGGAGCTGCTCAGAAGTTGCGGCGCGTCTGGCACAGGCGTACTCGGCTTGGCTTTGTGGAGTCCGAAAAAAGATTGTCACGTGACGCACCCGCGCTACATCGTGATTCTTGGCCCCGCTCAGGTTCGCGAGTGCCCTGCGAGCGAGCAGCCGGATCTGCCGCACCGGTGGAATCAGGTTTTCCAGCCTCCGCAGCAGCGGGGGCTCCTCACCAGGCTGGAGCACCGCCAGTTGGATTGGGCGGCGCGTCCGACCTGGGTCAGGCTCACGGACGCGGAACGCTAGGAGCAGGATGCATATGACTGGCCGCACTTGCACAGGGTGATCCACAAGGCCCAGGATGCGAACCGCCTCACGGAACACTGCCACACACCTGTTCGTTTTTTATAGAAGCCAAGAACAGGAAGTCTGGCAAAGGCGCCGCGGCCAGGAAGAAGGACCGGAAGCGGGAAGCCAACTGGGAAAATCAGCGGGGAAAGTGGGCGGAGACAGAACCCGAAGCAACAGCCTCCGCAGCAGCGGGGGCGCACGGAGCCCAGGAGGAGCTCGAGGGCGACGAGGCCCCGCTCTGGGTCGACTCCTGCAGCCCCACGCCGCCCCAGGACGAACAGAGCAACCCTGACAGAGGTGAGAGGGGGGAGAAGAAGGAGAAGGAGAAGGAGAAGAAGAAGAACAATAAGAATAATAATAAGAAGAAGAACGATATCAGGAGCAGAACCCCAAAGAGGACGAAGCCCTCGCAGCAGCGGGGGGGCAGCCGTTCCACACGCAGAGAGCGGGAGCAGAGGAGCAGAGACCGAATGAGGAGAGTGCCCTCGCAGCAGCGGGGGCGCAGCCGCTCCAGACGCAGAGGGCAGGAGCAGAGGGGGCGCAGCCGCTCCAGACGCAGTGGGCAGGTGGAGGGCGGCGACCGCAGGGCGGCGTGGGCAGGGTGGCTCCTGCCCACGCCGCCCGCGCACCCACCCCACACAGGTCAGGTGGTGCTGATGCCGAGAGGATGGCGCCCGCTCCTCCCAGGCCAGATATGCCGCCCGCCAGGCATGCCGCCAATGATGCCACCACCACGGCCACCTCCCCCGCGTGGAGGAGGACGCCGCGGGGCCCCTCCGCTGGAGGAGACACCGCACCCTACGGCAGCGCGGCTCGTCCCGAGCCAGCCGCCGCACCCTCCGCCGAAGCGGCTCCTGCCAAGAGAGTCGCAGACGCCCCCCCCTGTGGCAGCGCCGCTCGTCCCGAGGCCGCCGCCGCAGCCTCCCCCGCCGCAGCTCCTCCCCAGGGAGTCGCCGCCTCCTGCGGACCCGTTTGCGTTCAGTGACGCGTTCGAGGCATTGCAGTCGCGGCGCCGCAGCCCTTCAAGCGACTCCAGCTGACGGCGCGCGGCTGCGGAGACCTCCGCAGCAGCGGGGGTGGTCTCCGCAGCAGCGGGGGTTATCATAAGAGATCTGAGGCGCGGGCTCGGCGCGCGCGCGCGAGGAGCCAGGCGCTCGCATTGAGCGGCTGAGGAAATCGTCGTCGTTATCGTCGTGCTCGTCGTCGTCGTTTGCTTTTTGCTGGGGGGGGAAGGAGGACGAGCAAGAGGAGGAGGAGGAGGAGGAGGGGTCCTGCAGGGGCCCGGACCGACGCCGGGACCGGGACCGGGACAGGGACGGGGAGGGACGGGCAGCAGGGACCGGGACCGGGCCGGGACCGGGACCGGGGCCGGGACCAGACCGGTCCCGCTCCATGTGTCAGATCTCTGCCGTGCCGTTTGGGTTCGAGATCGCCAGCCATGAAGGTTAGGAAGCCCGACACAAGGATCGGGCGATGCCGCGTCGGCGAGAAGAGGAATAGGAAACCCGACGCAAGGACGGGGCGATGCCGCGTCGGCGAGAAGAGGACCGGGACCTCATTCAGCAGCGCGCTGGGGCGGCGGCTCGACCCTCGCAGCGTCGGCGAAGGCGGCCGCGCGGCCGCTAGCTCGGCGCAAGGCGAGCTCCAAGAAACAAGCCCTCGCAGTAGCGGGGGCTGCTGTAGCCCTCGCAGCAGCGGGGGCTGCTGTCTTGGAGCGTGGTGGGCTGTGGGATGAGAAGACTGCTCGGAGGACAGGCGTGGAAGATGACGATGGGTTCGATCAGGCACTTTGGCACCGCGACCATTGGGGCAACTGGTGCAAACTAGGGTCCAAGATGCCGCCGGTCGGCAGCTCCTGGCAAGAAGGCGCCGACCCCCTTCGGATGTAATTACGGAGCGGATGAACACGACAGTGCCCCCAGATGGTTGACTGTACGGTCCTCAGGATGACCGCGACATCCCGAGCGCACAAGGGGAGCGCCCCTCCGCAGCAGCGGAGGGATGTCCCGCGAATTTCGCCGAGGGGGGGTGACCTCGGCGGAGGGGCGCACTCGCGCGCGCGCGGGGGAGCGCGGTTTCGCGCGTCGCGTGCGGCATCGCATGCGGTGTGGGGAAAAAACACGACATCTGTGCTGTCATCTGTGTCCTGCTCTCTCCTTTGCTTCGCTTCCCCTTGCACTCCCTCCTGCAATCCCCCGCCCGCCATTATGTCTTTGTAGTGATCATCGCTTCCATGCACGCAACTCACACAGCGCCCCCTTCTCTCACAGATGGGTTCGGGGTGGGAAATCTTTCTCTCACAGAGGGGGGGCCGATGTATCAATGATTCTCCTGTTCCGGCGGATGTGCGCGTATCGAAAAACTGAGGAGGCCGCGTCGACCCGCCGTTCGTCGCCTCTGTCTCTCTCTCTCTCTCTCTCTCTCTCTCTCTCTCTCTCTCTCTCTCTCTCTCTCTCTGTCTCTCTCCCTCTATCTGCCTTTCCTCTCCTTCTCCTTTTGCTCAAGTGCGGGCAGGCCGCGGATCCGTGAGGCCCCTCCTTCTGTCCGCGCGCGCGACAGGCACTCGTGCTTCAAGCGGGGCCCCGCAGCAGCGGGGGCAACCGTCGCGGAGCATCTGTTTTGGAAGTTGCCCCCGCAGCAGCGGGGGCGCCTGGATAGATGTCCGAGGACATCAAGTCAGGCCCCCTGAATGATGCCGCCACGTTGCGCAGCCGCTACGCCTTGAAGGACTCCGAGGGGCAGCGGCTGAAGGCCAAAATCTCTTTGGAGGATATCTGCGTCCACCCGCAGAACAGAGGTGGGACGTACCCCTCCGCTGCCAGAGTGGTTAATCTCCTGTGTGGCATTCTGAAAGACAGGTTCCTCTTGAACGAGGCGCAGCACGAAGCAGTGGTTGTTCAGGAACTCCCTGCGGGGAAGAAGGCCGATTACGAGCGCCTCCATGGCAGGCCGTACACGGCGCACGCGGACCACAACTTGCAGAAAACGGAGTCCGTGGAGGCTCTACGCTCGGCGCACACAAGCTTGTCAACGTTCAACTACGGGGCGCTGAGCCACTGCACCCTAACCCTTGGTCTGCTGAGCCTCAAGCACGGCGCAGTGTGGGTCATTCCCGAAGACCACAAAGGATGTGGTTTGGAGGAGTTCCAGACAGGTACAGGTGGCTCCTGGGATATCCCAAAAATGCGTCGCGCACCGAAGTTCACAGAACTCATGGACGTGCTCGATAACGGTTTGCTTTGCGAGGTGCTCTCGTGGGAAATTCACTTCGATGCCGTCTTCGCGCAAGGCCCAGCGATCATTTCCGCGGCCCTGAACGACCCACAGGGAAAAGGTGTGACCTCTCACGAAATCGAGGTCCCGACGTCCGTCGCTGATTTCGTCGCCACCGCAGCAGCGGCGGGCAAGAAAGCATCGTGGGGATCTGAGACAGGACACCCCGTGAATATCTCGTACGACACTGTTCTCAAGGCTTGCGCGCAACGACGTCCCGAGTACGCCAAGGCCAAATGGTTCGAGGACATGTTCACTTTCGTCATCAACGTGGGGGCCGCCTCAGGGCAGCTCATACCGCAAATTCTAGATTATGATCGACGTTGGGTGGATCACAAAATACGCTCCCTGGCACCAGCCGCATGGGGCGTTCTCAACCAACTCCCCATAGATTGTCCCCATGTGAAGGTTGCCCTTGTCATGAGGGCGTACTCGCAAGAGCCGAGGCGCGGACAATGCCCCGCGCCAGAAACGGCTTGGGGACACAGCGAGGGCAGCAGTCGGGCACAGGAGCTCAATTCTTTGTTGGGGTATGTCCGTCGCACATTGGCCCCCGCAGCAGCGGAGGCCCACGGGGAGGAGAAGAGCGCGATTTTGACCGCGGGGGCGGTTCTGACTGCGACGGACACCTTCTACCAGGCGTACGTAAGGGTGAAGGCTAACAAACCTCGTCTGAAGGCAGTTGTGGAGGCCGTGTGCGAGACAGTGCGTCCGTACTATGCTGAAGTACGCGAGGCCTGGCAGAACATGGAAAAGAACGCACAGAACGAGTTCCCGCCCCCTCCTGCGCCGTGGACCGACAAGTTGCCCGCGGCCCCCGAGAACCCCGCTGGCCCTCGCAGCAGCGGAGGTGGCGAGGGCTCTCGCCCGCAGCCAGTATTGATAGAGTTCAACGAAGAAGACAAGCCTCTGAACAGGCAGATGTCTGAAGTGTCCAAGCCCGTGAACAGCCTGATGGTGGTCCCAGTGAAATCGTGGCACGCTTCGGCTCCGTCTGGCAATCTCGACACAGACAGGTGGCGCCAAGCAAGCATCGCGGAAGTCATGGCTGGCTTCCATCGTCACGCGGACACTTGCGCCCAACCCGTCCAGATGAAATATGACGTTCAAGCCAAGAGTGTCCATGTGGTGGCTACTGAGGACATCGCCGCGGGGAAACTGATGCTCTTCCCTTGCTGCCCCACCGCGGAGATTTTCCCGAAAGTCTCGAGCAACCCGCGGGCAGTGGAGGTGCTAGTCGGTGAGAAACGTCCGGCTCCTGTCGAGAAAATGGAAAAATATTGGACACAACCTGATTTCAAAGTACCAGAGCTGGAGCTCAAGCCCGCGCCGCAGGAAGCGGCCTCCGCAGCAGCGGGTGCTGCGCAGGGCGAGGCGCCCGTGGGTCCGCAGCTCGACGAGGCGGCCCCCGCAGCAGCGGCGCCTGCACAGGGCGAGGCCGAACAGGCAGAGAATCCGTACCAGTTTAAGTTCGGAGGTACCGAGTCCTTGCACTTCTTTTGGGGAGTTGAGAGGATGACACCAGAAGAACTTGCCCGAGCCCAGCTAGTGCAGGGACAGGAGCACTGGAAGTTCAACGTTGCACTTCGACCGCACGAGTTCCAGACAATGACAAAGTGCCAACCAGCCGCCCCCCTCCGCGTCTGCAGCGTGCTTGTCCCGTGCATGCACAACGCGGTGCCGCTGGTGCGCGGAGATCGGCTGATGCTGCAGATCACAAAGGAGAAGAGGGCCACCGACACCCAAAAGGAGAAGCAGGCATGGCAAAAGGAGCAGAAAGAGCAGGAGAAGAAACGGAAGAAGGACGCCGAGGAGGGACGGAAAACCCCCAAGAGCGGCAAGATGACAATCCCTGGCCAGGGGGCCCACTTCGTGTGATCCCGCCGCAGCAGCGGAGGGTGCGCGAAACGGAGCGGCAGATGACAGCGGCCGATGATCCACCCGTCGCAGCCCGCAGCCGTCAGCTGGAGGGGAGGAGGAAAAGGGCGGGGAGAGGAGGTCGAAGAGGGAGGGGGGAGGGGGGCAGCAGAAACAGCACAAGACAGGGATGGGAGAGGTCACGCATCAGCCGCAGTAGTGTCGGTGGTGCGTCAATTCTCATGGCGGCGCGGCGGTCGCTGAGAAATGGAGCAAGTGCGAGGGCCTGCAAATGCGGAAAATGTGAGTGCCTCTCGTCCCCTCCCCTCCTCTTCCTCCATGAGATCTCTCTCCTGGTGCATATCCCCTGCCAGGTCTCGTCCTGCTCCTCTCCCTCTATGTTCGTCCTGCCCTCCCCTCGCGCCTCGCCTCCGTCTCCGTCCCCCCTCGTCCGTTCCTGCCTCCCTCCCGTGTCCTGTTTTCCTCTCTCCGTGCTCATCGTCCTGCTCATCGTCCTGCCGTCCTGTTCGCGGGACGCTCTGTGGGACAGAGGGGCGGTCGAAGCACGCAAGGCCGACCCCTCTGTGACAGAGGGGCTCCGCGCTTTTCCGCGCCCCCTCCCCCCTCTGTGACAGAGGGGGTGGGCGCGCTTTTCCGCGGAGCCCCTCTGTCACAGAGGGGCTCGGGCGGAAAAGCGCGGAGCCCCTCTGTCACAGAGGGGGTGGGGTCGTGCTTTTCCGCGCGCCCTCCTCTGTGAAACAGGGGTGGTCGTTCGATCAGGACGCCCCCCCCCTGCGGGACAGAGGGTCGGTCAGAGCACACAAGGCCCCCCCTCAAGGGGCAGAGGAGCGGTCAAGGGACAGGGAAGGCAGCTGTGCTCGTTCGGAGAGAAGGAGGGGGATGGGTTGGATGAGATGGAAAGAAGCTCGTGGAGGGAGCATGATGCGGATGAGGAGTAGGAGGATCTGTTCGAGACGAGGAGTCCGCTTTCCATAGCCGTTTTCAGGCGGTTCACTTGTGAGGGGGGCCGACACCTAGGACGCGCGCGCCCTCGCAGCAGCGAGGGCTTGCGCACGGCGGCATGAAACGCAAGGCAGAGGACACATGGCGGGAGGTCGCTGTCGGGAAAGCAGCGCGCCAAGATGGCGCGAGCATGGGGGGTGCTCTGCGTGACGGGCGGGCTGTGCCGAAGTCACGAGGGAGCAGCGGGATTTGCTCTGGAATGCGAGGAGCGCTGTGTTGTCTTGGGCGGCGAGGAAAGCCTGGAAGCCCTCGTGCCCGTCGGAAAGCACCGCCTGTGGATGCTCAAGGTGGTCGGTGGTCACAGTGCCGCGAAGGGCGCCTTGAACGAAACAAACTTGTTAGAGCAATTGCATGGGAAGCTTCGCGCTGGAGAAGGATACAACGTGGATGAAGCGGCGACTCCTGTGAAAGAGGCCCCCGCAGCAGCGGGGGTTGCAGCAGGGTCCCCCGCAGCAGCGGGAGAAAAAGGTCGGGGTCCCATGGCGGATCTCCCCGGCACCGTCAAGGCCGCGTCGAAAGCGAAGAAAACCCCTGAGAAACAGAAAGGATTTCCTCGAGGCACGCTCTGCAGCGTAACCATGCCGATGTCTCCTAAGCCAGATGAGGCCGACACGAAAGAGGTTAGTGTGTATGAGAACAGATATGGGCAACTACTCGTTCAGAGTCAGGACCTGCCTTGGCTTCTGCATTACCTGTGCGAGGAGCCAGGGCAAAAGCGCCCCCGAACCCAACGACGACGACGAGGGCGACGCTTTGGACGAGAAGCGCCCGTGGACCACCAGGTGGTGCCCCTCTGGGACGTGGGCACTGGAGGTCAAAGGAGGGCCAATGGCAGGCCGAACGTGGGCCTCCAGGATTCAGGATCTGAACGAGGAGAAATGGTCCACAGGCGTGGCGTTGACGGAAGTGACAACGCCCTTGAAACAGTCCACCCGTGCGCAGCAGAAGCAGGTTCTTCTAGCGTTCTTGGAGGGCGTGGTCCGGAAAGCCACCAAGCAGGAAACAAAGCAGTGCTGTCCTCGTTATCCGCTCGCTGGCGCGCGCCGCAGCAGCGGCGCGCTGACCGCTACAACGGCTTTTTTTTATGCAAGCAGACTCGGTGTATGCACCGCACCAGCGGCGCGCTGACCGCTGAGGTGGATGCCTGCGGGTTCCTGTCGACTGGACGGGGGTTAGGGCGCGCGCGGGGGATCGCGAGCCTGCGGCTCTCCAGCGCTCGCGCGCTAGAGGACAAAAGGAACTCGCGGAATCTGGCGAGGACGGGGCGGAGGGGTTGGGACCAGTAGGAGGGGGAGGGGGAGGAGGAGGAGGAGGTGGAGAAGGAGGAGCAACAGCAGCAGCAACAGCACCCGCAGCAGCACCGACAGGAGGACCATTGCGAGGATGCGGCCGTTTGCTTGCCCTGCGGCGCTGGGCTCGAGACAAGAGGGCGGCCGCGTGTGCGCGCGCATGGCTTCGGCATCGTGGCCGCCGCAGCCGCTCCGCCCCCAGGCCCAGGCGACGCTCGCCCTGCAAACGCGCCTCTGCGGGTCGGGCACGACCGCGAGGTCAACGAATGTGGAGTTTTTATAGCAACAAGACAAAACTAAAGACCCCGACAGAGTGCTCGTGAATCCGCGGAAACTACAGAGGCCAATATTCGGATTCGGGCAATTACGTTATGCGCCGCAGCAGCGGCGCGGCTTGCCATTATGAATCTGGCAAACGCACATGGAAGAATATTCATTTATGCTCGCAGTGGCCGTGGAAAAGCGACCACAAGAAGTGGTTAGGTTTTGGAGTCCGATGAGAAGTAGGAGGATTTGTTCGAGACGAGGAGTCCGCTTTCCATAGCCGTTTTCAGGCGGATCACCAGTGAGGGGAGCTGACACCTAGAACGCGGGCGCCTTCGCAGCAGCGAGGGCTTGCGCGCGGCGGCATGAAACGCAAGGCAGAGGAAACATGGCGGGATGTCGTTATCGGGAAAGCAGCGCGCCAAGATGGCGCGAGCATGGGGGTGCTCTGCGCGACGGGCGGACTGTGCCGAAGTCACGAGGGGGCATCGGGATTTGCTCTGGAATTTGAGGAGCGCTATGTTTCCTTTGGCGGCGAGGAAAGCCTAGAAGCCTTCGTGCCCGTCGGAAAGCACCGCCTGTGCATGCTCAAGGTGGTCCGTGGTCTCAGCGCCGTGAAGGGCGCCTTGAACGAAACGACAATGTTAGAGCAAGTGCTTGGGAAGCTTCGCGTCGGAGAAGGAGACAACGTGGATGAAGCGTCGACTCCTGTGAAAAACGCTTCCGCAGCAGCGGGGGTTGCAGCAGGATCTCCCGCAGCAGCGGGAGAAAAAGGTCGGGATCCCATGGCGGATCTCCTCGGAACCGTGAAGGGCGCATCGAAAGCGAAGAAGGTGGCGGCGCGTCGCCAACCGGAGAAAACCCCTGAGAAACAGAAAATATTGTCTCGAGGCACGCTCTGCCTCTCGCTCCGTGCGGTCGTCTTGGGCGGCGTCGGGCCTCCGCTGACTGATTACATGATGCATATATGTATATATTGTGTATGTATGGTGTGTCGACGTATATGTATGTACATACGTATATGTGTGTATTTATATATATATATGTATGTATATATAACACGGTCGCAGGGGCGTGGCCCGCGGCCCAGGGCGGGGCCCGAGACTCTGGGACAGGACATAGGGCCTCATCATCGTAGGATGCTCATCATTCTCATCATCGCCATGATGGGGGGGGAGGAGGGGGCAGCTACCAGCTGCGCGCTGGCGCCACCGCCGCTCCCCCGCGCCCGCTGGCGCATCCGCAGTGCGGCTGCGGGAGGGGCTGCGCCTCAATTCCTGCAGAGGCGGCCTGCAGGAATGTTGCACTTTTGGCGTCTAGTACAAACGCCCGAGCGGCCCGCTTTTTTTTTGGGGGGGGCTCTTGCTTCACGGTGGAAGAGGAGACTATCATCATCCCCCGTGCCGCGTTCGCCTTCCCTCGACGACGATGTCGACGACTTCCCACATTCTGGCCTTGTTTTCTGGGGGGTGTTCTCGGAGTCGTTCGGGGCGTTCGTTCGTGTGTGCATGCTTCTGAGTTTTCTGCGCGTCGTTCGGGCCGCTCGCCCTGGTGTGAGTCGTTCGGGCCCCTCCTCGCCAGCCCATCTCACGGCAGCAACCCTCGCGAAGCATGCCGACGGTCGTGTTTTTCAGGCGTGTGTCCGCTGGTCCCCGCATATCTCCCTTGTTCCTCGTTCCTCCCGCCCCCTTGTACATCCTCCTTGTGGGGGGATGCGGCCGTTTGCTTGCCCTGCAGCGCTGGGCTCGAGACCAGAGGGCGGCCGCGCGCGCGCGCATGGCTTCGGCATCATGGCAGCCGCAGCCGCTCCGCCTCCAGACCCAGGGGGCGCTCGCCCTGCAAACGCGCCTCTGCGGGTCGGGCACGACCGCGAGGCCAACGAATTTGTGGAGTTTTGGCACCAAGAAGACAAAAAGAAAGACCCCGACAGAGTGCTCATGAACCCGCGGAAACTAAAGGGGACAATATTCGGATTCGGGCACGTTATGCGCCGCAGCAGCGGCGCGGCTTGCCATTATGACTCTGGCAGACGCATATGTAAGAAGATTCATTTCTGCTCGCAGTGGCCGTGTCCCAGCGACCATCGTCTGGCGGACGGTTCTGTGGACTACAATAAGTGGTCAGACTTGCAAGCGCCCTGGCATTTAGCGCAATGCGCGGGCGGGTGGCCCGCAGGAGCTGGAGCCCCCGCAGCAGCGGAGGCGCCGGCCGAGGCGTGCGAGGTCCCTGCTGAAGCGGCAGCGGAGCCGTCGGTGGGCCCTGCTGAAGGCCCCGCAGCAGCGGGGCCGTCAGCGGAGGCGTGCGTGGCCCCTGCTGAAGTGGCAGCGGAGCCGCACGTGGGCTCTTCTGACGGCCCCGCAGCAGCGGGTGCGTCAGCGGAAGCGTGCGTGCCTCCTCCTGAAGTGGCGGCGGCACCGTGCGCGTTCCCTTCTGCAGGGCCCGCAACAGCGGAGGCGTCCGTAGGTCCTGCCGGCGCGCAGGGCGCCGACGCAATCGCCGAGGCCGCTTCCGCAGTGGAGTCTGCCCTGACGGACTCCGCGGCAACAGCAGCTCTCTCAGCAAAGGAGGTTTCCCCTGTCGCTTTCCCCCAACCCGCCCCGCTTGCTGTTCGCGACATAGCGGAACCCGTGCTTCCAGGGGCGGAAGTTGCTGCAGTGACCGCCTGTGAACAGACAGCCGCGACAGCAGGCGCTGCGGTTGCCCCTGCAGGCGCCCCCGCAGCAGCGGGGGCGCCTGCAGGGGCACTTTCAGAACAAGGCCAGAGGTGCTTCGAGAAATTGATGAAGTTGTCGCGCAGTATTCGCGGAAGGCCGGGGGGAGGCCGAGAGTGGATAGGGGTAATCTTTGCGCTTCTGCGGAAGGTGCGCGTCTACGCGTGGGAAGGACGCAACAGAGTCGACCTTTGCAAAGCTGTCTTGCCGCCGTGGAAACTAGAGGAGTTAACCCGCGAGCCTGCGGTGGACGCGATCGCGCGTTGCGCCGTCCCCCGAGAATCGGGGCCACCGGACTGGGCCCCCGTGTCGGAGGAGTATCCTTTGTTTCTATGCAATCATTTTATCGCAGGCGTCTCCACCGACTTTGTGGATTTCACGGGAGATGCTTCGACGGTGGGCGGTTTCTATTCGGCTCTCGGTGTGTTCGTCGTGTCCACAGTCGCAGGCGGGGACTGCGGTTTGGATTGCATGTTGCGGATGACCCAGGAGGCTTCCACGCGAGAGTCTCGCAGGGATCTCCGCCAGGACAGTTGCTCTCTCCGACCACCCTGATCCTTCGCTTACATCTCTGCTGCCCCCACATGCTCTCCCCCTCCTTGTCTCCCCATTTTGCCTTCATGCCTCTCCCATCGCGCCCTTCTCTCCCCTCGTGCCCTCCCCACCGAGTCTCCTTGCCCCTCCTCCATGCCCGCCCGCCAGGACATCGCGGACTACATCGTGCAAAGGGTGCGGCTGGCGTGGTTCCTCGACGCGATGGTCCTGACACAAGAAGTCACGCAGGATGACGTCCAGGAGCTTCGTCGCCTGCAGAGCGCCTTAGACGACGAAGAACTTGTCCCGCAGCCTGGCCACGCCGCCCCTCCGAGAGCACAGGGCGTTGCCGCCGCAGCAGCGGCGGCGCCACCTGAGGACTTGGCCGTGGTGGAAGTCGACGCCGAGGCTGTCTGTCAGGAGCTCGTGCAAGCCATCCAATGGTGGACAGGACTGACAGACGCTGCGTGCGCCCTGGACGTAGCTCGGGAGTTGATGCCCGCAGAGCGGGAGGAGCAGCTCTTGAGGTACAGGAACCGCGGCTGCGAGCGCAAAGCCCCCGCCCAGAACAAGAAGCGCGTGGTGGTCCCGTCGCTCCTGTGCTCGAGGATGGAGATAGCGGGTGCTTTCGACGAGCACATGCGCTCTTTAGGCTGGACGCCTGGAGACCGCTTTCCGTATGGAGGGGCGCGTTCATTCATGGATGCGTGGGACTGGGGTTCCATGTCCCGTCTCCCTCTCAGGAAGCGCACGCACGTTGTGCGGCGCTGGCACAAGGCTTTTCTGTCGTCGAAATACGCCTCCGCAGTAGCGGAGGCTGTTCGGCAGCCGCGGGGACACGAGAAGCAGCACGGGCAGGGGCGCCTCCTGAAGTGGAAAGGGCGGAAAAGGATACCACAACAGGGACAGGGCCCAGCTCGAAAATGCCCTTGGCTGCGGCAAGCTCTGTTTGAATGGTGGAGTTCCATTCGGCACAGTGTGGATTGGAAGATGATCAAAAGTGGACTGCGAAGTACCCAAAGAGAGCCAGCGAAGATAGCAAGGTTCACGCAAAGCATGCTCCAGACCAAAGCGTTGGAGCTCATGAGCGAGTACGTCACGCAGCAGCTGCGGATCGGGCAGCGACCCGCCGCCGTGGAGTTGAGGTCGCGCTGGTGGGCCTCCTGGCGCAAGGAATACGGCCTCAGCATGCGGTGCCCGAACAGGAAGTACAAGTGCCCGCTGCCCGTCTTGGAAGAGCGCCTCGAGCGAGGCTGGCTGAACGTGTTTAGGGCACGCGCCGCGTGCGTGCTACTCAACGAGCAGGATCCCGAGATGGAGAACTTCGACCAGTCGCCTTTCCAGCACAATGAAACAGGATCAGCTGGCGTGAGGACCCTCGCAGTAGCGGGGGTCGAAGTGCCACTGGTGGAGTGCCACGGCGCGGTGCGGGAGCGGTGGACGGCCAATTTCATGACAATGGGCGACAAGGATCGACTGCGGAGAGAAGGCCCCCCACCGATGGAGTGCATGTTCAAGGCGGAGGGGGGGGGAGAGAAGCTGAGGCCGCGCCTGCTCGAACACCTTCGGCGCCGAGGGTTCGGCAGATGGGTGTCGGCGAACACCAGCACCAAGGGGTCTTACCGGACACCGTGCGCGCTCGCGTACCTGGACCGCCACCTCCCTCATCTGCCAGAGCCTCCGCAGCAGCGGGAGTGGAGAATTATGATGGCGGATGATCATGGCCCTCACTTGCCCCCGCTTGTGAGTAAGCTATGTTGGTCTCGAGGGTACGTGTTCATCCCGCGCGGGGGCGGCGTAACCCCAATCCTCCAAACTGTGGACACACATCTGAATCAACACGCCAAGCGCGAGTACATGAAGAGAGAAGGAGCCGCGCTGCTGAGAGCCATGAGGCTGGGCCAGTGCGTCCCACAGCTGGACAAGTTAGAATGCATTGACTTGATGGTGGAAGTGATGTCCCAAATGAGTCTTCACTTGGCTGCGGCAGACGGGTGCTGGGAAACTGGTTTCAAGGCAAATCTGCGGGATGCGGACTTGGACGCGCGCGTATGCAAGGAGGCAGGCCATTTCTGGAGAAAGTTGGGGATGCGTGAGAAGGTCGCCGCCGCAGTTGCGGAGGTCGAAGAAGAGGTGCAGGCGGGGCGCTTGAGATGGACTTACAAAGATATCATGCGATTGGTCCTCCCGCACCCTCGACGCGGCCACTGCGACGACGTGTTCGCAAACCTCGGAGACGACGCGGCTCTGGACGAGGGCGACAAGATTTGGCATGGCATGGAGGGGGCGGAAGACGCAGCCGAGGGTCTCCGCAGCAGCGGGGGCACTGAGGGTGGCAATTCCGTCGACGCCCTCGAAGGAGATGAAGATGATGGGGGCGAGGGCGACGACGGGTGGAGCGCCGCTGGCGAGTTTGACTACGAATGGGCCAATCAAAGTCTCACCGCGGCAGCGGCGGGGGGAGAGCGCGCTGGAGGCACCGCCTGGCCTGTCGACGTCTCGCATGGAAACTGCGGAGCAGACGCCTGAATTGATGAGAACGCATTCGTCGATCGCTGAGGAGTTGCGCAGCTGGGGCGACATCGCGGGGGCCACGTTCATGGAGACGCAATTTCGGAAAGAACGGAGGCGAGTGCGCGAAGTGTCGAAGGAAGATCCTGGGGTTCAGCGGGCCCTCGCAGCATGCGAGGGCGCCCGCGAGGCGACGCTCAGAAACGAGAAACGACAGCGGGATGTCGAGGCGCGGCGCAGAGAAGAGCTAACCCGCCTGGGGGACGACGTAAAGAAAGCGCGCAAGCTGCTGAGGACACAGCAAGCCAAACTCTTAGACGCAGAGGCAGCCATAGATATCAAACACAGGATGAAGCATGTCGGGTTATCCGAGCTGGGCGCGGGCCTTCGCAGCTGCGGAGGCGCGGCGGGTCGAACGTCGAGGTGCGACGCGCTGAATCGCCTTGCGATTTTGGGTTCTGGGCTTTCTGCAGCTCAGCGGTCAGATTTTGACTGGTTTCGGCGGGACTGGGACGCCGCTGGCATGGAGGACTTCGGTGGAAAGTGGCCGGAGACGTTTGCCACATGGTTGCAGAACGTCATAGACGAGTACTTTGGGGGCAACCCGAGAGCTTTCAGCATGTTTGTGCACAGTGAGACGCGACGCCGTCTGTCTGGCTCCCTGGCGCTTGCGCCCCCTGCAGCTGGGGGCCTCTGAGAGGCGCGGCCCGCCGCAGCAGCGGCGAGGCGCGGGGTGTGAGTTCGGGCAGCAGCCACTGCTCTCCCACCTGCCTGCGACTGAGGTGCCGCGTGCGCGCGCGGACGTAGCGCAGGCCTTGCGCAGAAGAAACAGGGAGGAGGGGGGACGGGGGAGGAGGTGAGAGGAGGGGGAGAGCAGGCAGGGGGAGAAAACCACGCGGGTGTCGATCACTCCGCCCCTCCTCCTGCTCTCCCCCCTCCTTCTCCCTGATCTCTCCTGGTCATTATATCATTCCTCTCTCTATCTCCTCTCTCTCTCTCTCGTTATCGTCGTCCGTCTCTCTCTCTCTCTCTCTCTCTCTCTCTCTCTCTCTCTCTCTCTCTCTCTCTCTCTCTCTCTCTCTCTCTCTCTCTCTCTCTCTCTCTCTCTCTCTCTCTCCCTCTCTCGCTATCTCCCTGTCTCTCCCTCTCTCTCCCCCTCTCTCTCTGCCCGCCCTTTCCTTCCCTATCCGCCCCGTCTTCCTCCTCTTCGCCCCGTCCCCCTCCTTCCACCGCCGTTTCGGCCCCAGGAGTTCGGCTCTGACGGCCGCCCCCCTTGCAACGCGGGGGCAGGGAGCGACGGCCGCGGCCACCAGCAGCAGCAGCAGCCCATTGGGCCCCGCAGCAGCGGGGCCTCAGGGCCGACTGTCGGCAGCGTTCACAGCGAAATCTGGGAAGGTTTGGCGACCTGTGGGTGGTCAGGGAGAACCCTGGAAGGGTCCTTGGGCCCTTGTGCCAGAGGGCGCCCCCGCAGCAGCGGGGGCTGCGCCGCCTGGCGTTTCAAGCTCAGCAGCGGCGGCGCGATCAGGAGCTTCTACGATACGCACCCGCCCAGGCGACTCCGTGGTGGATCCGGGCGGTGACGAAGAGCCTCAGGAATTTAGGGGCTGCAAGCCGCGCGAGAACGTCGAGCGGCGCAACTGCGTTCTTCGCGACGCCGCCCCGCCAAAGATCTTCTGCAAAAGAAGAGCGGCTGACGTGAACAGGCCACGGAACGACAACGCGGACAACCTTTCCGTCCGGTTCGGGAATTGGGGCCCCATGCCGAGCGAGACCAACCACGCGGACCAGCGGCGGAGACTTGAGTTGCAGCTGCGGCATTGCCCTGCTCTCGTGGCGTGCTTTGCGGAATGTGAGGAGCAGATGGAGTCAATCCTACAGCGGCCAGGGAGACCACCGCCGCTGCAGGCGGACGCCCCCGCAGCAGCGGGGGCGTCAGCAGCGGAGGGCCAAAGCAGCAGCAGCGGTGGGCCTTTTGTCGCCCCCGCAGCAGCGATGGCGACAGCAAGAGGAAGTCGTGCTGCGAGTGTTGGCGATTGCCAACAGCTCCAGAATCGACCAGAGTACGAATACTTGACCCTGCGCGGGCGTGAGGACAAGTCCTTGTGCATCGCTGCGCGCGCAAATCTGTGTTACGAAATGCGGCTGCTCCACTGGGAAAGGAGTGTCGACGGCCACTACAAAACAGCAAGAGGGCGCAAGATGGAAGCGTTCTCGAGGATCATGGTGGTTGAGATCTACTTCGATCAAACCTACGCCCACTTCGGCTCGAAAGTGCGGGTGCGCGCGGTGCACCTCCACCGCGACACGGCGAAACATTCCAGAGGCTTCAACGAGGCTCACAAGACGTGGTGGCCGAGGTTGGCGACCATCTTGCAGGACAACAGCGTTGACATCCTTTGTGGGGATTTCAACATGGCGCTCACACAGACGCTGCCGAGTCTTCGGGGTCTAGGCATGCGATTGGAGACGGCAGCAGCGTACTTCTGGTGCGGATTGGACGGCACTCTGTGCTCGGACAGCTGCGGCATCTTCGTTCTCAACAGGCCTGGCGAGTACACCCTGTGCTGGCCGCTGAGCGCCGTGCACGACAGAGACGAGACGGGGTTGCTCTTCGCACGCAAGTCGGTGATCGGTGAGATCGGGTACCGTAACAGAAGCAAGGCAGAGGCCCCCGCAGCAGCGGGGGCCTCCACCAGCCCATCATCGCAGCCGACGCACTGGCACCACAGCCAGAACGGAGGCCCTGGGATGCCTTACTCTTGCTACTACCCGAAAAAAGACGCCCGCGAGCACCTCCAGGATTTACTGACTCAGTCAGAGGAATGCCAACGCAAGATCCAAGAGAAGGAGCGTGAGAAACTGAGGCGCGCCGAGGCTGAGGCTAGAGGGGGCCACCGCTTCTCTAGTAATCGCGAGGTGACCCTCTTCCGCGCGTTGCAGAAGACGTTCCCGCCAGAGACCGTGGAGGTGGAGGGGCGCTGGCACGGCGGCGCCCACTACCCTCTCCTGTTCCAAATGCGCATGGCCAGCGTGCGTTCGCAGGGGAGGAAGCAGGAGAGAGCCAAAGAGAAGAAGGACAGGCGCGCCCAGAAACAGCTGGCAGCTGCGCTCAGGGCGCCGCTGCCGCCCGAGCAGCACGGGCCCGAGCGCCAGGCGCCAGGGCAGCACAGCGAGAGGGACGAGCAAGACGAGCGCGCCCAACAGGCGTGGCGCCCACCAAGATGGGCAGACGAAAACGCGGACGACGGCCGCGACAGGCCCGCGGCTGGCGATGGAAGGTCGCGGCGGGGGGTTGAAAGGGGGAGGGGGGAGAGGGGCGGTGGAGCACGGGGAGGGCAGGAGGGAGGAGAGGGAATGAGGAATAGGCTGAGCAGGACGAGGGATGACATAAGGAAATGAGTGTCGGGAAGGGGCGGGAGTTGACAGGGAGGGGATAATTATAGAAATAATTACTTATCACCCCCAAGGTGGCAGCCGACCCCGCAGTGCCCATCTCCAGGGCCTGCGCCGCTGGAGCAGCGAGGGCAGCGCGGCGCCGCCATCTACATCTCGGACGCGATCGCTGCCCTCGGCCACGAGCCGCCAGAGCCCCCGCAGCAGCGGAGGCCACAAACGCCACGGCAGCAACCAACAGACGAGGAGTGGCGCAGGGATGAGTGGTGGCGCACCAAGGAGGGCGAGGAGCGCGAGTGGCAACAGCCGAGCGGCGAGGCTTCCTCGCTGCAGGACCGCATGGTCGACTCCGCCTGGCGCGACATGCAAGTTGCATTCGGCAGCGACCAACGCCCCAGTGACTGGTGGAGCAGCCACAGTGGGTGGAGTAGCGGCCAGGGGCACTGGGAGGCCACGACGACTTGGAGGTGGGTCGAACACCCCCCCGAAACCAATCCCTGGGAAAACTTAGCTGAACCATCGCACAGGAGCCGCCCCTCCGCAGCAGCGGAGGGAGGCCTCATCGGCCGAACGTCGACCCTCCGCAGCAGCGGAGGCCTTGCCAATGCATCGTGAGCGGCGGCGACTCGCGCGCGCCGTCGTGCTCGGCGACCGCTGCCCGAGCGGAGAAGGAAAAAGAAACGGTGCTTTCATCGGTGCTGTCGTTGCCTCCTCTCCTTCATCGTTTTCTTCTCCCTCCCCCTCCAATCCCCCATCCCGCCATCACATTTTATCGTCTCCAATCGTATCGGGAGCTCCCGTGGCAGAAGAGCACCCAGAACGAGGTCCTCCGTGACAGAGGGGGGGCATCTTAGACTCCCTCTGTGACAGAGGGGGGGCATCTTAGACCCCCTCTGTGACAGAGGGGGGGCCAAAAAACAAATGATCACTTTAATGCGGCTTCTGGGTTACGTGCTAGGGTGTGGCCTGGGTGCGGGCCGCCCCCGTTTGCTCTGCTAGCCTCCCCGCGCCGCTCCGCCCCGTGGCCCCCGTCTGCTTATTCCGACCGACCGACCGACCGTGCCCCCCCTCTTGCCCGACCGTGCCTTCCCGTCCCCCTGCTCCCCCCCAGCGCCCCTCCGCCCCGTGGCCCCCGTCTGCTTATTCTGACCGATCGACCGTCCGCCCCGTGGCCCCCCCACTTGCATCTTCCGACCGACCGACCGACCGTGCTCCTCCCCTCCGCCCTGTGGCCCCCGCCTGCTTCCTCCGACCGGCTGGCCGATCGTGCCCCCCCCGCTCCGCCCCGTGGCCGCCGCCGACCGACCGTGCCCCCCCGCCCCTCGCCCCGGCCACGCCCGTGTCCCGCCCTTTCCGCCCCGTGGCCCCCCCGCTTGCTTTATTCCGACCGACCGACCGACCGTGCCCCCCCGTTCCGGCCGTTCCATTGCCCCCCCCCCGGGCCCACGCGATGGGCCAAAAAGGCCCCAAGACAGTTCAAAAGTGCCCCATCTGGGCCCACACAAGACCCCCCCATAACCCTCAGAATGGCCCCCAAGAGCCATAGAGAGACGCGACTGGCTCACAGTGACATAACAAGTTCTTCACGCCATAGCTAAGCTCAGCGCGATTGTACGATCCTTGGCACGCGTGCCTCCTGTTGCTAAGGAAATGAACGGAGGCGGAGGCTGAGGCGGAGGATGAAGAGGAGGAGGAGGAGGAGGGGGAAAATGAGGAGGAGGAGGAGGAGGAGGAGGAGGAGGAGGAGGAGGAGAAACGAGGATGAGGAAGAGCAGGAAGAGCAGGGGGAG
>CAUYUJ010000626.1:0-37822 GCA_963575745.1 Prorocentrum cordatum
CCTCCTCCGCCAGCGCGCTCGTGTGGCGCTGCCCCTCCCTCCCCAGCCCCGCAGGAGCTCCCGCCAGGTGGCGCCCGGAGGAGGAGGAGGAGGAGGAGGAGGAGGAGGAGGAGGAGGAGGAGGAGGACCTCCCAATCCTACATATGGTAGTGGTGGTGGAAAATTGGCCCACCAGCCCCAGAGCCCGAAGACAGCCCCAGGAGGCCGACGTCAGCGAAAAAAAGCCCGGGACTGAACAAATCAGAACGCCTTAGAGCTGGCGCTCGCGTGGCGCCGCGCCTCTCTCCACGATGGGTCGGGCAGTGCCAGCGAGGTGTCCCTGGCACAGGGTGCCCCCAGCTCCTCGCTCCATTCTGGAGCCCCTCGGGCCCCTCGGGCCTCGTGAGGCGTGCTCTGGAAGTCACGTGGGGCTTCTGGGACACTCCAGCAGCACCTTGTCGGGTGCGCCGAAGAGTGGGGCTGGTTTAGCGCACCATGTCCCGTACGGGCACGTGCGCGGATGAGGGGTGAGCCAGCCTTGAAAGAAGAAGAAGAAGAATAATAATAATAAGAATAATGTCAATAATAAGTAAAAGAAGAACAACTAAGAGGGGACAACAAAACTAAGACAACAAACATTACGAAAACTAATACAAATCATAATGAGAAGACGAATACCTACAGCAAGAAACACAGCAGTGATCATAGTGACAAGAAGAAGAGGGGGCTAGCGCATCGAGGAGACGTCATGGCGCCAGCCATGCGATCCCCCCCCCCATCCGACGATGTCTTTTCACCCCGCAGCCCCAGAGCTCTGGAGCCCTGGCCTGAAGGCAATGTTTCGCCCCGGCTCCATGTCTGGCGGCCCCGGGGCCCGAAAACGGCTCCATGGAGCCCGAAATGAGGAAAGACACCAGGGTTCCCAGACATCGGGCGTCTCGAAAAAATCGAGACGGAGGTTTCTCGTCGTTTTCGTCCTCTCAGGGCCCTCGCCGGGCCTCGGGACCGTCAAAAAACGACTCGGGATGAAAAACCAGTCCCGGGGAAGTGGTCGGGAGGTCGGGGGCCCACGTCTCGAAAAAATCGAGACGTCGGATCTCTGGGTTGAACAGAAATCAGATCGCCGGAGACCCAGGACCCCCGACGCAGGCACTGCTTCACAGCGTGGGCCCTATCTAGGAGGTCTCGACGACCCCCTTCCCCGGGACCAGCTCTCCCCTCCCGAGCAGGCTTCAGCCGCGGAGCCCGGCGGCAGATGGCCAAACACCTGCCGCCGAGCTATGTTTCCTCCACGCGAGGGGGGGCCTCGAGCTCCGCTCGCGAGACCTCCCCCGACCCCTTAAGGCAGGGCCCCACCGCACCGGCTTCTCTCGAGCTGCGCCCGGCCGCGGCGCCGACGAGGGCCCCCGCAGGGCCACAGGAGGAAAGCCCCTCGAGGGGCACCCGCAGGGCCCCGAAGGGCTCCGCAGGGCCCCGCAGGGCCGACGAGGGCCCCCGAAGGGCCCCGAAGGGCTCCGCACCTCGAGGGGGCCATGGGCGCTTCTGGACGCCCCCGGCCCCCACGGGGCCGACAGGGCGCTTCTGGCCGCGCGCGGCCCGGGCCTCCCGCGGGGCGCCCCGCTCGCCCCCGCGGCGCCGCGCCGTGCCCCGCGCCCCGGCGCTGCGCCGCGTCGTCACGATGTGCGCGGCGAGCGGGGGGGACGGCGGCCACGTCGCCACCTGCACCGCGAGGGCTCGGAGAGATCCGACGTCCCGAGGAGCCACCACGAAGGCGTGCGTACAGGTGCTTCGCCGCTGTCGGCCTCCCGGGGGCCTCTCTGCCAGGCCACCGAACAAGTGGCAACAGAGGCAGCCGAGGATGCCAAACCGACCCCCCGGGAGGAACGTGGCTTCTTTGGGGACCGATTGATGAAAAAGCCAGGACATCGGATCTCCAGGGGAGGAGGACGACAGGAACGGCTCTGCGGAGGCGTGCCCGCAGGGCCCACCTCCTCGCTGCGAGCCTGGAGAACCGCTGCACTCGCGGGCAAAAAAAAGCGTCGCTTCTGGAGGGCGCCGTGGCTGGAGTTATGTTGTCCCCATCGTACTTAAGGAACACATCCCAACAATAATTTCGAGCACCCGGAAAAGTGTCGAGGAGTGTCGAAATAGTGTCGGGCGAATGTCTCCTGGGGCCCGACACGTGAAAACCCTCGAGGTGCGGTACTTTTCTGGTGCTCGACATTATGTCTGGTGGTCGAGGCTAAACTAGGTTGGAACCTCATATAAGGCTGGAGGGACGCCGCCTCTCACGCCTGGCTCTCGGGCGGAGGGGCCAGGGGGAAGGGGAGCAGAAGGACGGGCACGGGGAAGGGAGTGAGACGCGGGCAGGGCGGGGGGGGGTGGCGCGGGAAGGAGGAGGGGAACGGGGAACGGGGAGGGGCCCGAGCGCACCCAAACTCGCAGCGTCGGACGCCTCGGCACCGCGCGTCAGCGCGAGCGCCCCGCTGCAGCAGCGGCGCGCGCCCGCAGAGCCAGCGAGGGCCTCGCGGACGACAGGACTGCACGGCGGGATTGCCGCCTGTTGTGCAACAGCGCACGCAACGATCGCAGATTCATAATCAACCACAGCAAAAAAAACAAGACGAACAAAAAACATAAAACTCAATCGTCTGACCGCCCTGCGAAGGAGCCGCCCTCCAAAGCCATGCAGACGGCGGAAGCTTCGTGCAGCCCGTGCGCGGTGCTGTAGCGATCGGGCGCGACGTCGGAAAAGGGGCCGCCCTTCTTCCGTGCAAGTTTGGAAACTTCGGTTGGCAGCGCGCACAAGGGGGTGGAGGGAGGAGGGGGACGTCTTAGAAAGAGGCTGGTCCTTAGAGGGCGCAGGCCTTACATCTGTAGAGAAGGCCCGCGCCTTTGTAAGAAGCGGGGGTGCCTCTAAGAAGCCCTCCCCCCACCCCCATCTGCGCGTGGCTGATTCAGACTCTGTGCTCTGACGCGGCAGGTATGTTTTGGGAGAGCTGGAGTTCTAAACCTTCGGGCCCCTATGACATCGCTGCCGCCCACCGGCGATGCCACACGAGAGGTGGGCGTGGGAAGCCGCGCGCCCTCCGTCCGCGGGGCTGGCCGAAAAGAGCTGAGCCACCTGCTCGGCGCGCCGCGGCGCGGGCCTCACGATGCGTGCGGAAGCGAGGTGCTGCCGGAGCTATTTTGGAAGCTGCGCGCGGCGCTGGAGCTATCTGGGAAGCCTGGACCCTCTGCTCGGCGCCGGGGCGAGGGCCACACGATACATGCTGAAAAAAACGGTGCGCCCCTCAGCATGTGCAGCCGCTGGAGCTGTTTGGGGACTGCGCACGGCGCCTGCGCGAGAGCCTCGTTTCGAAGACGGGCCGCCCTCCATCAGCAAAGCTGCTCGGGGTTCCAGCATCACGATCACAGCTTCCGACGGGTCAAGGGCGACGCGCCCGCCCGCCCGCCCTATGGACACCCCTGGACTTGCGCTTTTTGCCCGTGAGGCGCGAATTGCACGGTCGTCAGAAGCCATGTCGGATCCGGAGGATCCTTTACCTCGGGTGCTGCTAGAAGTGCCCCTGGTCCAGGGTACCCCCAGGATTCTCGGGATGACCCGGACGGCCTCCAGGGCACCCCCTCACGAGGCCCAAAGGGCCCCAGGGGCTCAAACATGGAGCGAAAAGCTGGGGGCACCTTGGGCCAGGGGCACTGCTAGCAACACCCGATTGCGGGGGGCCTGGCACCGGAAACGGCAGGGCACCGTTTCCAAAAAATGTCCCTTGAAAATGGAAACGGCAAAAAAACGGCGACCGGAAACGGCAAAAAACGGCTCCAGGATTGGAACCGGAGCCGGAACCCGTCAAAAAGCGGCGACGGAACCGGTATTAAAAAAACGGCGTCGGCACCGGCAGCAAAAACGGCACAACGGAAGCGGTAACGCAACGGCCCTGTCGTTTCCAGGGCCCACTTGAGGGCCAGGTCCGAGATGGCCACAGCCTCTGGGGCGCCCCGCGTGCCCTGCTGGGGCCGGCCGCGTGCCTCTCCTGTGGGGCGCGCCGCGGCCCGTCGCGCGACTTTTTGTTCCGGCACCCAGGGGGGCCCCAAGAGGGGCCCGAGAAGGGCCCCAAGGTACAGTGCGGGTGCGGCCGCAAGAAAGCCTCGCAAGAAACCCAAGCCTGAGAATCCGTGCGCGAGGTGCACCTGGGGGGGAAACCCGGAGCAGCCGGAACGCAGCAGCTCCTTCAACGGCTGCGGGAAGTCACCGCGCAGCGCGAGGAGCGAAGACACCTAGGATACCCTGACGAAAAGCAGATGGTTTCTTGATGCGCGCCCCTACTGTACCCCTCAGATGGTTTAGGAGGGCCCCAAATCGCCGAACAATCGGTTCAAGGCGCCTCAGGATGGCCTCCGGTCAGCCGAGTCAGCGCTCAAGACGCCCCAGGATGCCTCCCAGAGCCTTCCAAAGTGAGCCCTGAGAAGCAACACGCGTTGATTATCCCAATGTGGATGCATGTGTTTGGGGTTCTCGCTTTGTGGAGCTTCCACTGCTGCCCCAAGACGTCGCAAGAGGCCCCCAAGACCGCCCCAAGACGGCCCCAGAGGCCCCCAAGAGGGCCCTAAGAATGCCCGAGAAAGCCCCAAGGCGGCACAAGAGACGCCCGAGACGGCCCACGATGGCCCTAAAAGCGGCCCAAAAGGGGGAACACGAACCGAACATCCAAGCCTTCCGCCCCAAGAGGCGCCCAGGAGAGCCGAAGAGCCCCCCCAAAGGCCCCGAGAGGCCCCCAAGTCGCCCTCTCGAGGCCCATTAAGAGGCTCCCAAGAAGCCCCGAAGAGGCTCCGAAGAGGCTCCAAAACAGCCCCCCGAGGCACAGCAACTATCTCCAGGAGGTCCCCGAGATGCCCCCCACGAGATCCCAACGAACCTCTACGAGGCCTCTCACCCGCAACCTAGGCACTGCAGCGGGGTGGGCCAACGGCCATTAGAAAATGGAGAAGGATGGAGGACTCCTCCCCCTGCTCCACCGCCTATTCCTTCCCCCTCTCCGTCCTCTCCATTCCCCTTTCCCTTGCTCATCCCCTTTCCCTCTCTGCCCTTCCTTTTCCTCCTCCCCGTTACCCCGACACTCCTCCCCCTTACCCGCCTTTCTACCCCTCCTCCTTTCATTTTCATTAAAAATAACTCATCCCTGTCACACCCCAGGGCCAGTCGAAAGGGCGGGCCGGGGGGTTCGCCTGAAACTTAACAATAGACAACTGTTTCACAACTGGAGGGCGGGCGGTTTTCAAAATGTGGCTCTCGCCTAGGCGCCGCGCGCGTTCGTTGTAAACATTTGCGAGAGCTTCACGGATTGAGGGCGGGGCGTCTTCAAATGGTGGTTCTGGCCTTAGCGCCGCGAACACTCGTCCTGAACATGTGCAAGAGCTTCACGGATCGAGGGCGGGTCGTTTTCACTATGTGACTGTCGCCTTAGCGCCGCACAAACTCCTCTTCAACATGTTCAAAGGTTTCACAAATTGAGGGTGGATAGTTGTTTTTTTATGCGGCTCTCGCCCTAGCGCCGCGCGCAATCGCCGTAAACATTTGCAAGAGTACCAGAAATTCTGTTTTGGAGTGAGTCAGGACTGTGGGTGCAACAACTACATGGATTCACCGTCTTGATGTCCTGGGAACAAGGTTCTGGCATGATTCAGGATCGTCAGGACGCAACCGTCAAGTTGTTCCGTGGGTTTGGAGTCCACATAATTGTGTTTTGGCATGCTTCAGGGTCTTCAAAGGGTTGCCTCCCCACGAGGCAGTTCCCTCAATGGAAATGAACACTGGGTCTATGGAGAGGGAGCTTGGAAGGAGGGCTTCTACCAACATCGTTGATGCGTCTTGGAATTACACTGGTCCTCTTCCTCCTCCTCCTCCTCCTCCTCCTCCTCCTCCTGCTCCTCCTCTTCACTCTCACTCCTCCTCTTCCTCCTCTTTCTCCTTCTCCTCCTCCTCCTCCTCCTCCTCCTCCTCCTCCTCCTCTTCCTCACTCCTTCTCCTCCTCACTCCTCCTCCCCCTCCCCGTCCTCCTCCTCTTCCTCCTCCTCCTCCTCCTCCTCCTCCTCCTCCTCCTCCTCCTCCTCTTCACTCCTCCTCTTCCTCCTCACTCCTCACGCCTCCTCCCCCAGAGGCGCTTGTTGCTTGGGAGAGTGACCAGCGCAATCGGGAAGTCGATCCGGCTGATTGGGATGAGGAGGATAGCATAGGCTAGCCTCCTGTTTTTGGCCTGCGTGCCAGGGGGTGTAGACCCACCCCGCGTCATCAGTACCCTCAGTACCCTCCTCCTCCTCCTCCTCCTCCTCCTCCTCCTCCTCCTCCTCCTCCTCATGCTCACCATCATGACCACCACCATCACCATCGCAGTCACCATCACCACCACCATCATCCTCGTCCAAAGTCCGCATCCTCACCGCTTGTCCCCCTCCCCTCCCCCCCGGCAGGAGGAGCACGCACCATCCGGGGGCGGACGGCGGCCCCGCCGCCACCCGCAGCATCACCACGGCGTGCCCGCCGCCGCCAGCAGCACCGCCAGCGCCGCCGCCGCGGGCGCCGCTCCGCGCGGGGCCGCGGCGCTGTCCTTCGGCGGCCGTGGGCGGCCGTCGGAGGCCTTCGGAGGCCTTCGGAGGCCTTCGGCCGCCGTGGGCGGCCCTCGGCGGCCCTCGGCGGGCCGTCGGCGGAGGGCGGCCGCCGAGGGTGCCGCTGCTCGTCGTCGCCGCCGCCGCCGACCAGGTCGTCGTCGTCGTCGTCGTCGTCGTCGTCGTCGTCGTCGTCGTCGTCGTCGTCGTCGTCGCGTCCAGCCTCCTCCCCTAAGCCTCCTCCTCCAAGCTCTGCCTCCAACGGCGATCCAAGCTCTGCCTCCTATGGCGAGAGAGATGCCGAGCTCTGCCGGTCAGCACGATCTCCTGGGTGCCTCGGAGACACTGGACGCTTCCCACACTTGTCCGGAACTGCAAGGCCCGCTGGGCTGGCACAGGGGGCGACCGAGCAGACCGAGGGGAACATCAGGTTCAGTGGGCCGCACAAGATAACAGAACTGGTCGTGATGGGATGGGGTGGAATGGCTCAGGCCAGAATATAGACGCAACGCTGTCGGGGCCGCACAGGATAACAGACACGCTCGTGATGGGATGGGGTCGAAGGGCCAAAACCAGAATTCGACGCAACGCTGCCAACCACGAATCAACCATTCAGCCCGACGATCCGCGATGGGCTCCGAGAGGGAGCGCCTCATCGGAAGCCTCCAGGGGCACCAGGCTGGGCGGGCTCGGGGCGGCGATCCTGCATGACGGCGGGGACAAAACCCATCACCACCCCAGATGCTCCGCGCCCCAAAAAAATGGGTAGCGTTGAACAACCTTGTCAAAAATGGGGCTCAACCGGTATAACCTGTAAGATGGGGCGCCGTGGGGTACGCTCGAACGCACAAAAATGGTGCGCGATCAGAGGAAAGATGGGGCGCGACATGCGTCGCAAAATGGGGCGCAGCTGATCCAGAGATGGGGCGCAGATGTTTGGCGATGTTGATCTGACGTTTGGCAAACGTCAGACCAACGTGCGTGCTTGACCGTCCGACGCGTGTTATGCGTAGGGCGTTTGATCTGAGCCGCGTGTTGTTCATCATCATCATCATCATCATCATCATCAGCATCATCATCATCATCATCACCATCATCATCATCATCATTATCATCATCAACATCACCAACATCATAACCATCATCATCAGCATCATCGTCATCATCATCGCCATCATCATCATCCTCCTCCTCATCATCATCATCGTTATCAATATGTTCATCATCATGTTCATCACAATCAACATCACGAATACATACTGCACCATCACCACCCCAATACTTGCATCACAATCACGATCAGCATCGGCATTGCCATCGTTACCAGCATCATCATTATCGCCACCACACATAGGCACCATAATCGTCATCACCGTCATCGGTCATACAGATGTTGAGAGGGATCGGGGGGAGGAGCGAAGAGGCAGGAGCGGGGATATGCATAATGCAAGTGATAAAGTGGGGGAAGGGGGGGGGCCAGAGAGATTCGGATGATGGCGCGGACGAATTGAATAATGAAGGCGAACGAAGGAGGAGGAGGAGGACGACGAGGGGGGGCATTTGTTAGGTCGGGGGGAGGAGGATGTGGATGAAACAGAAATGGAATGACAGGCGGATGAGGGGAGAGGCAGATGAGGAGGAGGAGGAAGAGGAGGAAGAGGAGGAGGAGGAGGAGGCGGGTGAAGATGAGGACGAGGAGGAGGCGGAGGAGGACGAGACGGAGGAGCATGAGGAAACGGTGGAGATTTGTTGTTGCGCCCCTCCATTGCCCGCCGTTTCTGGCGCGCTCCCAATCAGTCGGCACTTGGCCGAACTAAATCGAAATAGTAGCCAATTCTCCAACGCTCGCATAATTTACACGACAGCTGGAGCAGCGGCGATCCCATCATTACTGTACTTGCGACCTTACAGATGTGACGCATAAAATCTTCGGCTTGATAACACCACAACCACCTACAATTGATGTATTTAGTAGATTCTCCGATATGCCAGAAGTGGTGATGCTTGTTCACAATACTCCATTTAAACTTATTTTGCGATTTAGCATCCGATGCCAACGCACTGTAAAAAAACCAACGTGCGTTCAACTGCTGTCATGCATGCTTGATGCTCTTCGTCTGAAAGGTACATCCCTGCAGCCTCAATGATCTGATAGAACGTGTTCAAATTGGACGCACACGCGTCCCTCATCTGTCGCATTCTAGTACCATCGTTATACGATGATGCCAGCGCAGCTGCAACTGGAAGCAACGCTCGCTGGGCAGCCGCCTTGGTCTTAGTAGTCATACACGGGTAGTGTGCATGAGGGCTTTTCGAATTAGACAGGAAAAATTGAGCCCGAATCGCCCGCACTCTGGAAACACCAGAAACACGGCTCGCAAGATGAAATGAAATTGGTCACACGTTCACGCCCCATTCATTCCACACCACACATATGATATAATTCACCGCACGCCAAACCGTCAACCAACGCAATGCAACCACACAGCCGTATACCATGGTCAAGAAACAGCGGCGGATCAGCGACAGCTGTGGGACGACATCCTATGCCCACGCGTGCCGAGATCCTTATATAATTCTTTGATCTTTCTCCACCAGATACCGACTGTATCGGTTGCTGGACCAGCGGTCTGTTCATACACTAGTTCGTAAAATATGTTTCCCAAGACGTGGGATGCTACCCCCAAATCGACAGTGTGCATGGCGTCGGGCGCCAGCGTCGCGCCACGCACCCCCCATACATTAAACAGATGGTGGTTGAACACGTATGGTTCGGCACGTGGCCGAGTCATCCACGGGGCACGGTCCTATGGCATGGATTTTAACAATGTCATTCATCCAACCAAACCAACCCATCATCCTCCTTCCCCCATCCATCCATCCCCACGCCGCCACCTTGTCCTCCCTCGCATCGGTACCCACAACCTGTTCCACCACCGCCCACCTTCTCCCAATTCCCAAGAGGGGGGAGGGGGTGAGACAAATCGTAAGTTTCAAAGCCCATGGGTCCTTGTTGAAATCATTCAATGGGTTGTCGGACCTGTTCCCATCGCACGCCCAACACATCTTGACTGAATTGCTAGACGGGGCTCCCAAATGGTTGGCGTAGAATTCGAGATCACCCATGGTTGCGTATACCCATGCTCTGTATGGCGTCTGGCTGTCGCACAACAGCTCTCCTGCTAATTGGGCGCGGCGGGAGCCAGCGACGAAATCCTCATTGTTCCAATCCGCCGCCCACGACGAGCAAGCCCAAGCCATGGACAATACATTATCTTGAAGCGGTTTGGAAAACACTACGCGCCACAACGCAATGGATCAGTAATTGTCGAAACGTGAGGCGTTCGAAACCGAAAACCAGAATGACAGCCACCGACAGAAGGTTGGCGATGTATTGGGGGTCTGCGGGAAAGGCAACGGCCGATGGTATCTTTGGATGGATGGCGGCCCTGAGCGAGGGCGTTCAAGCTCCAGCGGACGACTCGCCATATCTCGTGCCACGTGTCGTGTCCGTCGTGGTGTTTCCTCTTTGCAGTGCCACTGTACGACCACGCCCCTATCAACAATGGCAACTCTCGTGTCGAGCCCCGTGCAAGCAGACCAGACATCGATATAACCATCATTGACTCAGCAGTTAAGATCTCACCACCGTCGCCATGTATTCGTATTGGGATGGCGTGCTTCTCGCGGTCAGGGATCTTCCAAACTGGGTGTCTGCGGAGACGGGGGTCGGACCTGGAAAGGAATTAGACGAAACTGCAGACGCACACCGTGTGAATCTTGATGGGGGTAAAACCAAACCTGGGCGACGCACCTGTCATTGGTTTCAGAGCTGTAACACCGCCCCATAAGACTGGCACACGTCAGACAACCGTCATATAAACGTTTGTCTGAAGTTTCTCTGACGTTTGTCAAACGCCAGAGAAACTTCAGACAAACGTTTGTATGATGTTTCTCTGACGTTTGCCAAACGTCAGAGAAACTTCAGACAAACGTTTGTATGATGTTTATCTGACGTTGTCAAGCGTCAGAGAAACTTCAGGCAGACGTTTGTCTGATGTACCTCTGACGTTTGTCAAACGTCAGAGAAACTTCAGGCACGCGTTTGCCTGATGTTTTTGTCGGTCACACCAATACGCCGTGTTGTCCAACGTATGCCAGACTCCAGAAACATGTCTGGGGCGCCACTTGCAGGCATTGCTTGCGAGTGGATCGCGCTGTCTACGCACGACACGTGGCTGGAGACATGCGACATCTTACGTTCAGCTCCCTGAGCCTGATCGCACCCGCCCAAAAGGCAGGCATACGTTCCAACCCGAACGTTTCTTGAAATTCAAGCCGATGCGAATGGAACAGGCTGCTGAACATATCGTGAGGCAGCATACAATGACAATTATGCTGAATGACTTTCAAAGCCCCTGGCTCAACGCAGCGTACTGGGAACACTTCTGGTTTAGGCAATGTTATATCTTTCAAGTACTTGCGAGTTAAGTCTCGATGAATGTTCTGCTGATGTTCGCCCCAGCCCCCCATGGCCGCGATGTCTGCAATTTCCTTGACGCCCGCCATCCCGTCACGGTACGCAGCCAAACAATACCTATGCACTTCAGTGCCATACAAACGACCCCACGCCCAGTCTTTCAGCATGAGCGTGGATAGAGAAGACGAACTGTTGCGCTCCTCGACCTCATGGACACTATCTGAATCACAGTCGCGGCCATCGCCCGAGCAGGAGGCAGACGCTCCCGAGTCTGGCGTGGGGAGACGCCGCTTGGTCGCTCGCCGCAACATTATTGGGCAACCGACAGCTGCAGATAGCAATCCTACCCCAAACGTACAGGCCTAACAGTCGCAACATGGGCGGACACCAAAGACTGTCACCATTCATTGGATGTATATTGAACACATGGGTGGACACTCTAATTCTTAATGTTGTCACGATCCTACACCGACAGTCCAGGCCCGAACAGTCGCCGCGTGGGCGGAACAACACATGCTATCATCAGTCATGACATGCATAGTGAACACATGTGTGTATATATATGTTAAACGTTGCCAAAGTATGGTACGTGTTACACATGTGGATCGCAGCAAGCCCACCGCTCGCTATGCTCCGAGTGCTATCCTCGGGGCAGCTGTCTCACGCACTGAAAAAATGCACGCAGCTTCGCCCACGCGGCCCAGAGCACGATGAGAGGGTGCATGCAATCGGGAACCATACGAACGCTCGTCCAACATGACGGATTCGGAACGCGCAATTATCTTCGCGCGCTCAATGGGCGAATTCGCCGCACGGCACATGTCTAGCACGGGCCGCGAGGCGCGAGGCACGACCAGCTTCGTACATTATTAGGTTCTCAATTGCTGCACTAGTCAACGAAAGATACTATGGTCGAGGGGGGATGCGACGGCCACCCTCGCTCGGCGATCCCCGCCCGCCACGCCATGCGCAGCGAGAAATCGCTGCGGCTGGCACGTCAGAACAAACCCGTGATGGCCAAGTTCATGGACCTGGCCTGCTTCATGACGGCCTGGCCGTTCACCATCATTTTGATGGCCGCCTTCACGGGCGGCTTGGCGTCAGTGATGATGTCGCTGAGCTGGTTCACCACCGTGCGCGCGCCATCGAGCACCTGGCGAGATGCGCACACATAGAGGAATTGATTCGCAGTATGAGCACCCACACATGTAAAACGACATGCGCATTATGAGGAAATTAACATGGGAACTCACCCGAAACCGCGACGCACGTTCCACGATCTCAACACAAAGCGTGTTCTGAACGCCCGACAGTGGGCTGGTACCAGATGCGACATGCTGCACGTCGGGGGATGGGGGAGGAGGAGGATGAGGAGGAGGAGGATGCGGAGGAGGAGGAGGAGGAAGAGGAGGGGGAGGATGAGGAGGATAGAGAGACGGATGATGAGGATGCTGATGTGGATGAGGAGGAGGAGGATGAGGTGGATAATATGGACGAGGGCAGGAGGAGGAAGGCGCACCAAGTATTGGAGGAATGGCAGGAGAAGGAAGGGATGACGAATATGGGAGGAATAGGAATATCGGATGAGGGCAGGAGGAAGATTGGTGACGAAGATTGGAGGAATAAAAATATCGGGTGTGAGCGGAGTTAGACGGAGACATGGGCGGCGGGCGATGCAGTGGGGGGAGTGACAGTCGGGGCGGGCGGAGGGTGCGGACGGGGAGGGTGTAGGAAGTTGTTTCACAACCATCCTGTGGTGTTGGGCCCTCGGTTTGAAGAGACGACGCCCCGCAGTCCTCTCCTTCCGTCCCGCCCTCCTCACTCCCCCCCTTGCCGCTGCTCCCGGCGCACTTCTCACGCGTTTCGTAGCCCCATAAGGGGGTTCCACCGAAGGCACCAGTGGGGGTGTCCACATGCGGTTCCCCCACCCAGGGCAGCGCTTCGTAGCCCCATGGGGAGCTCCACCGAATGCCACAGTGGGGGTGTCCACATGCGGTTCCCCCCACCCATGGCAGCCTTTCTCAGCCACATAGGGAACTCCATCGAAGGCCCCAGTGGGGGTGTTCACATGCGGTTCCCCCACCCATGGCAGCGTTTTGTAGCCCCATAGGAGGCTCCACCGACAGCCCCAGTGGAGGTGTTCACGTGCGGCGTCCCCACCCAGGGCAGCGGTTCGTAGCCCCATAGGGCGCTCCACCGAAAGATGCGGTCCCCCCACCCATGTCAGCGTTTTGCAACCCCATAAGGAGCTACACCGAAGCCACCAGTGGGGGTGTCAACATGCGGTTCCCCCACCCAGGGCAGCGCTTCGTAGCCCCATAGGGAGATCCAAGGAAGGCCACATTGGGGGTGTTCACATGCGTTCCCCCACCCAGGGCAGCGCTTCGTAGCTCCATAGTGAGCTCCACCGAAGGCCCCCGTGGGGGTGCCCACATGCGGTTCCCCCACCCAGGGCAGCGTTTCGCAGCCCCATAGGGAGCTCCACCGAAGGCCCCAGTGGGGGTGTCCACATGCGTTTCCCCCACCCAGGGCAACGCTTCGTAGCCCCATAGGGGGCTCCACCGAAGGCACCCGTGGGGGTGTCCACATGCGGTTCCCACACCCAGGGCAGCGCTTCGCAGCCCCATAGGGAGCCCCACTGTAGGCCCCAGTGGGGGTGTCCACAGGCGGTTCCCCCACCCATGGCAGCGTTTCGCAGCCCCATAGGGAGCCCCACCGAAAGCCACAGTGAAGGTGTCCGCATGCGGTTCCCCCCACCCAGGACAGCGTTTCGTGGTCCCACCGTAGGCCCCAGTGGGGGTGCTCGCATGCGGTTCCTCCACCCATGGCAGCGTTTCGTGGCCCCATATGGAGCTCCACCGAAGGCCCCAGTGGGGGTATCCGCATGCGGTTCCCCCCACCCAGGGCAGCGCTTCGTAGCCCCATAGGGAGCTCCACCGAATGCCCCAGTGGGGGCGTTCGCATGCGTCTCCCCTACCCAGAGGTAGCGCCACTGAAACCGATATTCACAACTGCATATGGTTGGGCCCTTCGCCAGGTTATGTTTTGGGGTGAGGGGATTGTTGGATGTGAAGGTGGAGTGGTTGGGCGATCGATGACCTTCTTGGCCTCCGCGAGGTCACTCTTGCTCGCCCTGGTTTGATTGCCCTTGACCGTCGCCATCAGCAGGGGGACCATTGCCTGGCGACGCACACTCTGCACTGGGGGCCCTGGGTTGAGGAGGGTGCATGGCCAAAGGTTGAGTATGCATACGTTTCATACCTCTCCATCCCGCCAAGCGGCGGGGAGGAGGGGGGTGAGACACATCCCATCCAAACTGAAATTGGATGTTGGGTCATGGGACCACACCCGTTCTCAGAGTCCACATCTCGCGCGGGTGCGACCCATGTCCCCTCGTCCATCGCCCACTCACCGTTTCTCTACCACACCCATTCCTCTTATTCGCCATATCATCCCCCTAGTGGTCCCCCCCCTACCCGCCTTCCATGCCCAACTCCCCTTCTCCTACGTGCCAATCCACCCCCCTCGCCCACCTACTCCACATCCCTCTATTGAGACGACGGCCTCGAACGTGTCGTAGAACATCTGTGCATCGCCGAGCACCGACAGCTCGTCACACGAGGAGCGATCCCACGCCTCGACGTCGGTCACCCTCTCACGCAGCTTGATCTTCGCCGCCTTGGCTTTGCTGACGGCTGCCGCGTCCGCCTTCGCCTCGTGCGCGGGCGGACGGGGGGGGGGGGCGTGCGTCGGGGTTCGACGGGCGAATGGGGGGGGGGGAAACGGGGGGAGGGGGCGGCGGTGGGAGGACGAGGACATTGAAGATGGGGCGGACGGGGAGACTGGCAGGAGGGGAAGGAGAAAGAGGGGGCGGCTGGGAAATAGCGATCGAGCCGCGAGGAGCGATCGACCGAGAAACAGGGAGGATGAGCGGGAGATGAGGATCGCGTCCTGTTCGTACCCCCCCTGTCATCCCCAGACGTCGGTATCGCTCGATCGATTGCCCACTCAATCGAGCTCGCTTCTCGTCCCATCCCATCATCGGCATCATTGAATGCGCCGTCGCCTTCGCCGCGTCGCCATCCGCAGATGATCGGGCGCCGCCGCTGCGGCCACTGCCGCCGCGGCCGCGGCCGCGGCCACGGCCACCCTCACGACCCTTCTTGTTCATCAGCGGTGCGTCGGAGTCGGTGTTGTCGTCGTCGGACGAGACAATGCCCATGTTGCCCATGGACGCTTGTGGCGTTTGGTTGACAGACGTGACTCGGGTGGCTTCGTGACGACGACGACGGGGAGGGTTTGGGGGCGACGCCGCGAGTTTGGGAGAGACGACGAGGTGGCTGACAGGGGCGCGGGGCGACGACGCGGGGGCCGGCGAGAATTAGGTGGAGCGAAATGAAGAGGGGGGCTACCGAACGACATAGGAACCTGATTGGGATAGGGCGGGCATGATAACAACGAGGGGGTAGGAAACAACGGCGCGGCGTTGCGACGGCGCGGGCCATGGAGGAAGTGCCAGGGACGACAAGCGATGGAATGCGTCAACAACGCTAAAATCGAGTCCTCCGCGGCCATCGCCAAGGTACTTCGCCTTGCCGATGCCCGACGTGAGGGCTTCGAACTCGTCGTCCTGTAGCTTCCTCTTACCCGTGGCCGTCTGCTTCTTGGAGCGCGACATCAGCTTGCTGAACGTGTCGTCGCAGTCGAGCCATTGTTTCCGCGCGGGGTTGGCAGGGTTTTTCCGCGACTCGGCAGGGTGGCAACAAACACCTCAACCATCAATCCCAGCCTGGTCGTAATGAAACTATGGTTCGGGCTGCTTTTAGTCGGCATTTAAAAACTCGGCGAATGCTTCACTGAATGCCCCCCAACGAGAATCTCCAGGGACGGGGGGGGGATCGGCGCGGGATTGATGTCTGAGTCATTGGGAGGGCGTGGCTAGAGGGCGTCCGAAACATCCAGTGCATCCAGGAACATCAATGGATTTCAGGAAAATCAATGACGACGCATCCAGCACATCCGAGACCATCCATGACCACTCACGGCGATGATGGCGAGGCGTCTCCGAAACATCCGAAACATATCCGAACCATCCAGGGGTTGCAGGAGCATCTAGGACTTCAACCGTCATCCAGTGAATACTCATCCACCACATCCGAGAACCTAGGGTAACACGCAGGGCAATGATGCCGTGTTGGTCCCGAAACATCATAAACGTATCCGAGACATCCATGGCATCCATCAACATCCAGGGTATCCAAGAACATCCAGCGAATCATCACCCATCGCCCCTGAGAACATCCAGGGACACCCAGGGCAATGATGCTGTGTCAGCTCCGAAACACCCGAAGCGGATCCGAAAAATCCAGGGCCTCCAGGAACATACAGAGCGTCCAAGAACGCCCAGTGAGTAATCATCCTGCACATCTGAGAACATCCAGGAACACCCAGGGCAATGATGTTGTGGCGGTCCCGAAACAGTGAACATGTATCCGAACCATCCAGGGCCTCCAGGACATACCAGGCTCTACAAACGATTCGATAACCCGAAGCTCCATCAACAGCTTGCCCTCGACCATCTCGGCGGCCTCGTCCACGCCGTACTTGTCCTCTAACTGCTTCAAGCTGAGCCAGCGCTTGTCCTGCTTGATGCTCTCGGAGTAGCCGATCGATACAGCGGTGTGCCAGAACGACTCCTCCATCTTGGGGTCCTGGCTGCCCGTCGATCATACTCTCTCTCTGCCAGTCCGTCCCCGCCCATTCTATACTGATCAAGTCCTCTGACCATGCCTGTCATCCCCTCACACAATCTACACACCAAATCGCATCGCTCATGTAATCCACTCCGATCAACTCCCGTTATGCCGATCGGTCGGTTCGGTCGTGTCGACTATCGATCGGTCGGTTCGGTTCGGTTCGGTAGATCGATCGGTCGGTTCTGTCGAGCGGTCGGTTCGGTCGGTTCAAATCGGTCGGATCGGCTCGGTTCGTGTCGGCTACGCAGCGGTCCTTCAACCACGCCGCCAGGAGTTTCTGCTTGTTCTCGTTCTTGCGGCCGTCCTTGCTGACAGCAGCCTGGGGTCGGGGTCGCGGGGGTGGATACGAGGCGGGCGGGGGAACCAGAACGGTAAGTGAGACGATGATGCGTGGGATGACGAGAAGGATTTTGGGTGCGACGTGACACGCGGAACGGCACGACTACGAACATACGCGATGGTGGTAACCCCGAACGTGGATGAATAACCTACGAGACCGATTGGTATTGACACGATTGCACATAATGACAACGTGTGAGGGGGCCTCCGCGAAAGCAGCTTGCGCGTCGTCGGAGTGCTTCCTCGCCGTGCCGAAGGAACCGTACAAGCGGCGCATCTCAGCTTCGTCGAAGATCGCGCGGATCTGAGCTGGATCTTCTGGATCTCCGTGTAGGCTGAGAACCGTCTTGTTGGTTACAGCATATAACGTTAAGAGCCGTTGTCAGAAACCAACACATTGATAATGTAACTGCCTTGTAAACATCACATACACGCGTGTGATCACAGCCCATCGCAACGTGACTCGACATTTCGGCACGATTACACTGACATGGCCAATGAATGTCAACATAGCACGACATGGTCAATCGTAGATGACGACACGGCATGTCGCGCCCACGAGCATTGCACGACATAGTATAGTTGAAATCACACCACTACGTTTCCAACCCTACATCGTTGACGCTTCGCGTATCCCCACCAGCCCATCCAGAAACGATGTACAGGGGAGTTGAGGTGATCAGGGAAGTCGGGGAGCATGCATAATAACAAAGGGCGGGGGGAACTATCACGTACACCAAGAGGGTGAGGACGGAGAAGGCATCCCCGTCGGAGGGGGGGGGGGGGAAGAGGAGGACGAGGAGGATGAGGTGGATAATGATGAGGAGGATGGATTAGGGAGAGGACGATGAGGACGAGAAGGAGGGGAGGGAGCAGAGGGATGATAAGGAGGAGAAGGAGGATAATGAGGAGGAGGAGGAAGAGGGGAATGATACAGTGAAGAGGACGGCAAACCGACGAGCAAGAAACGTATTACATGAATTTCTGAGATCCTCTTAAGGCTCATTGTGGGTCCCTTGTGAGCCTCTTGGGGGCCTCTTGGGCGCCTCGTGGGGCCGTCTGTACGCCTCTTGGGGCGCTCTCGGGGCGCTCTCGGGGGCTGTAGGGGCGCTCGCGGGGCCATCTTGGAGGAGATCGATCGACGAAGGCGATCCCGAATTAGCCCCCCCCCCTCAGGAACCCCAACCATCGCCTCTTGGGGCGCTATTGGGGCGCTATTGGAACGATCGTGGGCGCTCTTGGGGCCGCGTTGGGGCTCGCTTGGGCCTCTTGTGGGGCCCTTTTGTGCCATAATGGAGCCGTCTTGAGGCCTTGGGTGGTCGTCGGGAGCAAAACGGCGAGAAAGCAAACCAATGATGTTCTTAAGGTTTCGGGGCGAGTTTGGCCTCTTCGGGGCCTCCTTGGGTAGCTCTTTGGCCACGTGAAGCTGTCTTGGGGCAGTATTTGGGCATCTTGGAACATCTTGGGAACCATCTTACGTGATCTGGCGCTATCTTGAGACATATTGGAGGTTATCTTGGGCTCTCTGACGCGCCCTTGAAGCCATATTGGGGCCAACAGAACCGTCCGACCGATCGCGAAACCCTCCGTCCAGGTCCAGGGGGGGGGGGCAGGGGGGGAGTAAACCCCTCCCCAAGCAATGGGGACGAGGGAGGGGTGGAAGAAGATATGCGCCCAGAGGGCTGGTGGGATTACGACGCGATCACCGCATGCTGCGATCCGACAGTTCGACGCGCTCATAAACAATGATATGTCAAATCGGGTCCGATACAGTTCTTGTCGCTTCTCGAAGCTTTTGCCCTCGCACATGGCCACCAGCTTCGCGAGCGCCCTCCTGGGAGCCACGCGCGAGAGGGGATGCGGTGGGCGGGTGGGAGCAGGAGGATGGCGATGCAGACGATGACGAGGGCGAGGGCGAGGGCGAGCACGGGTACGGGGGGGGGGGGGGGTGCGAGGAGCGGGGGGGGGGGGGGAGGGGTCTGACGAGGACGATTAGCACAGTGAAACCATATATGGAACTCGATACTATAGGAGAAGGATGATGAAAATACATCGGCGGGGGATGAGTAAGAGGATTGGCGGGGGGGGGGGGGGGGAATAGGAACGACGACCAATACTAATAATATGAGGACGGGGACGACGAGTACGAGGATGTGCACGGAGGGATTGCGAGGATGAGTATGAGGGGATCATGTATTTACAACGAGAGGGTCCCTTTGTCGCTGAACGGCACGATGTCTGTAGTCGTTGCAGCGGCAGGCTTGCGCTTGAGCACGGTGTCCTCTCGGAGCGAAACGAGTGCGCGTGTGCGCATGGGAGGGGGTGGGACTGGTAATGATGTCAGTATATATGTCAGAAATACGTAACACCTAGTATGTGAGTGAAATATGAATATTTAAACACATCATATCCTTCTTCACGAAACTGCTCTTCTTCTTGGGCGCCATCCCCAGCTCCCAGTCGAAGATCACGCACACAGGCGCGAACCAGCTCGGCGCTCGAGCCAGCTCGCCATGGAACCATCAATCAATCATCATGTTATGCGGCACTAGCTATCATCACGCTCAACTGGTCATGTGCGCGTCGGCTATCATCGCACCCATGGTCGCAAGCTATCACCGCGCCCAGGCTGTCACTTGAGCGTCAATTATCATCGCGCCACCAGTGTTAGTTGTGATGGGCGGTGGTTATATTCACGCCAGTGTCGCCACTGCGACGGATAGTTGATTGTCGACATGCATATGACATATTACCGACCGTCGGACATGGTGTGTACATTGCCATTACCCGCACCAACTGACCGCATAACTACAATATCAACTTGGAGGGATATGTACACATGAACTGTCGTCACGCGACCGTGCCCACATGCTATACGCGTCGATTTGAAATCTCACCCACTCTAAGCTGCATATGTCAGATCGATATGTAGACATCGATATGTGAATTATGTAGGCCGAACCCGAATTGTAATAACCGTTAATTTGTCTACACACCATACACATGGTTCGGTGTGTCTGAAGTTTGTCTGACGTTTGTCAAACGTTTCTCTGACGTTTATCTGAAGTTTCAAACTTCAGAATAACTTCAGAGAATTCTCTGAAGTTTCTCTGAAGTTTCAAACGTCAGATAAACTTCAGAGAAACGTCTGACAAACGTCAGACAAACTTCAGATCCAATAGTTACACGTTAAACGTGCGTGTGTATATAAACTGATTTGGAGTATGGTATATGTGTTTACAATATGAAAGTGTTGACGACTCGCGTGCCCCCCACCAGCCCATCCAGAAACGGTATCAATGTGAGTTGAGGTGAGCAGGGACGTCGAATAACATGCGTAATAACAAATGGCGGAGGAAGGTGTCATGTACCCCACGATGTGGAGGATGTAGACGGACTCCTCGTCGGAGGGGGAGGGGGATGAAGCGGAGGATGTGGATGATGAGGATACTGAGGAGGATGTGGAGTGGGGAGATGACGATACAGACGATACGGATGAGAGGGAGCACATGGAGGAGACGGATGCGAAGGATGATGAGGAATCGGGGGATGCGAAATTGAAGAGGACGGCGAACCGAAGAGCCAAACGCGTATCAAATACATTTCGGAGCGTCTTGGGGGTCTCGTGGGAGCCTCTTGGATGCCCCTTGGGTGACTCTTGGGGCCGTCTGAGCGCCTCTTGGGGCGCTCTCGGGGCGCTCTTGGGGGCTACATGAGCGCTCTTGGGACCATCTTGGATGAGATCGGTCAACGAATAAGGGTTTCCTAATTGACATCCACCTCATGAGCTCCAACCATAGCCTCTAGGTGCGCTCTTGGGGCGACCTTTGATCGCGATTGTGCGCTCGTGGGGCCGCCTTGGGGCTCTATTGGGCCTCGTGCGGTGCCATATTGGGCCATATTTGAGCCATCGTGAGGCATTCGATGACCGTCGGACGCGAAACGGGGATAACACACCACACATTGATTTTCGTCAGGTTATGTGACGATGTTGGTCCCTTCGGGGCCTCATTGGGGAGCTATTTGGCAACTTGGGGCAGTCTTTGGGCCGCCCTTGGGCATCTTGGAACATCTTGTGAACCATCTTAAGCGATATTGCGCTATATTGAGCCATATTGTAGATTATGTGGACTCGTTGAGAGGGCTGGTGGGATACACCGCACGCATTATGTGTAGTAGTGTGTTGATGCTAGGGGCCAATCGTGGTGATGGGTGATGACATGCATGACAAACGCAGAATACCATGACACCACTATCAGGATTGTGATGATGCATTCTGAGTATACACTCTGATGTCAGTGGGTGCTACCCGCGCTGCGATGCACAGGACCACGGCCGATCGGGGTGCGGGGTGCAATCCTTGCATGGATCGCCCCAAAAGCTTAGACCATATCTGCTCAGACGCACGTCACATCACACGTTCCCGTTTCCACCCCCTCATCACCATTCATCATTTCCCCTCACTAATCATATTTGCATCTGAAATTTGTCTACGATGTGCCCAATCTCTAGAGCTCAGCGATGCTTGCGCTTGAGAACCGTGCCGCGCTTGTCGCCCTTGCGGACCGTGCCGCGCTTGTCGCCCTTGCGGACCGTGCCGCCCGTGTCGCCCTTGCGGACCGTGCCGCCCTTGTCGCCCGTGCGGACCGTGCCGCCCTTGCTGGCCGCGCCGCCCTTGCTGACCGTGTCGCCCTTGCGGGCCGTGCCGCCCTTGATGACCTTGTCGCCCTTGTGGACCGTGCCGCCCTTGTCGCCCTTGCGGACCGTGCCGCCCTTGTCGCCCTTGCCGACCGTGTCGCCCTTGCTGACCGTGTCGCCCTTGTCGACCGTGCCGCCATTGCGGACCGTGTCGCCCTTGCGGACCGTGCCGCCCTTGATGACCGTGCCGCCCTTGATGACCGTGCCGCCCTTGTCGCCCTTGTCGTCCGTTGGCGGCTTCCAGCGCCACGTCTCAATCACTTCGTTCGCCTGCCAATTGAGGCCGATGAGGTGGCCCACCCACCCTTGGTCAGTAGTATGCGTGTGCCACTTTTTGAGCTCCGTGAAGCATTTCAGGGCGGGCTGGGACGGCGTCCTGGGTGCCATCTCTGGCAATGATCTCGGGCTGAGCGATGATCTCGGGCTGAGCTAGGTGTGATCTCTGGCAATGATCCCGGGAATCGCTTGAGCCCTAATTGTGACGGCCAGTTGGTACCATGATGATATGTTCATGACGAAATCGTATACATGAACATGCATTGTTCTACATATTACACATTCCACAATGTTGTATGCAGATTGGTTCGACATTGAGATGGTGAGGGGTGGGATGGAGATGTGCGGGGCGGTGAATATACGGGGATGGAGAATGGACGTGCAAGAGGCATGGATGCGGACGGTGATGTTGAAGGAGAGGGGTTATATGAGATTAGGGTGGGGATGTGAATCACCATTCCATTAGTGGTGCGTGTATTGTATGCCCGATGCCCAATCGTGCTGATGATGGATGACTGGCTAACACTCTCCCCTGAACCTGGCCACGTGGAACGCAATCTGACGGGGGATTCATTATCTTCGAACAGAGGCAATGTGTGCGCATGGGTGACACACGTCAATATCTGATATCTCAGCCACCACCTCCTACCCTGAAAATAATGGCGCCCTTGCGCCGAATATTGAAACCCGACGTCGCTCATTATAATCATTCATCAGAGCGGAGTTGCAAGCGTGCCCTCCCCAAGGACATCTATGATAACGAAGCGAATTTCCCTAACTCATCTCACTACCTCATGAGCGAGTCGCGAAACTGAATGGTGGATTTCTTATCCAGAGCCTTCTTGCAGCTACGAACCATCACATCACGAAGCGCAATGTCGTGGCGACCGAATTTCTTGCCCGTGCATTCCACAAGAAGCGTTTTTTTTGATGACGTATCATCTGGCCTGTACACACAATATGATTTATCCTTAGCATACACTGCATACAGCTCACCGTAGAGGGGGTGACTGGCTCGGCGGGGGAGGTTGTGCGACACAAACTGCGAGCACACTGGATCAGAAGACGAACCCGCCTTGCCGAACGACTTTTTGTCGCCCTTCTTGGTGCGTTTCATCACGGTTGTGGCCTGCTTCTCAACCTCGCACGTATCATCATCATCATGTTCATCCATGCCGTACTTGGCGAAGTTGATCTCTGCCTGGAGGCATATCTACCGAACAGGGGACTCGCCATCGTCATCATCGACGCAGTCGTTGTCGCACCTCCTCCTCCTCCTCCTCCTCCTCCTCCTCCACCACCTCCTATGCATCCCGAACAACATCTCGGAGCCCAGAGTTGCGAGGTTGTCTCCAGCGCAACGGGCTGGACCACCTCGCGCGCGGCATTTCGGACCCCAGAGTTGCGACGATGTCTCGGGCGAAACGTGCTGCGAGGAAGTCTCAGGCGAAACGAAAAAAGTGGTGCCTTCAGCTGCTGCTTCCGAGTTGGCACGGCCGTGTAGGTCTTCGCCATGAGCAACAACTTATCCTCGGATTTGGGCGGGGTCGTATTGGGCGGGATCTTCTTCTTGGGCGGCGTCACCGTGGGTGTGGCATCCACAGGCACGACCTTCTTGGTGGACTTCAGCCAGCGCCCCAATGCCTGGCAAGACCGAGGCGACATCAAGACTCGGTCGATTCCTGCACACTCCGCATCTCGCCCTAGCCCGCTCAACCCCACACTCATTGATCGGGATATGACCTGCAACGTCTAATCAGAATTTGACACCGCGCAATTATCTTTGCACCACACAGATCTCAAGCCACAACGCACGTCGCACGATTACCGATACGACATAACGACGCCCACTTCGTCTTCCCGCCACAGTCGGATGACATAGACACAGAATGTGCAGCCATAACATGATTGCGACCATAACCATGTGCAACCATAACATAACGTGCAACCAAAACAACCATATAAACATAAGGTCCAACCAGTACTTAATGTGCAATTATAGCATAATGTGCAACCATAAACGTCATCAGTGTGCTTATCACCATTGTTTTCACCACCATCTATGTATGATGTGTCGCCCTCGGCTTGTCATCAGTTTTCGCCGCCCTTTGTGTCGTACCCCATACATACCACCATTCACGTCTTTCATATAATCGTAAAGTACAAATGATGGTGAATGGTGATTGCAATTAATGATCGGTGGTCGTGAATACCTGATGGTACACGCGTGTGAATGATGAGCGGTCGTGAATCTATGATGACCGTAATGATGCAAGATCGTGGTTGGTGAGTGTGCAGATGATGAACGATAACGAACGATCGATATGAATCATTTGCCAGTACGCACGGGCAACCCATTCGATCTGAAACCATGTCCATATCTGATACGATATGTCCCAAATCACATTCGATAGAATGTGTCGCACACCTGCTGTCGACCGTGACCGTCCACCCCGCCTCATAAGTTGAGTCATTTCGAATATCTGCTGAACGCACTAGAATCGAATACCGAATATACGTTGGCGGTTACGTCGTCATCGAATACCTGCTGACATCATCAGACTTTCAGCCACTTTGCCATGGCAATAATCTCGTCATCTGGAATATCAGCTGAAACGCCTGCCGAATGAGCTGATGAACTGCTTGCTGAAGTGCCTGCCACACGTGTTGCCGAACTGCTTGCTGAAGTGCCTGCCGACGGTGTTGCTGAACTGCTTGCTGGAGTACCCGCCGAAGGCGATGCTGAAATGCTTGATGGCATAACCGTCGAAGGTGTTGGTGAACTGCCACTTGGCATAATATATTCCTTCGCAATGTCCGTGAACGAGTACGCCGAAGACGAAAGGCCCGCAGACCAGCTCGCTGAAGTCGGTGGCATCGAACCAGTTGGTGACGCCGCCAGTGAACTAGCACCAGTTGGTGAATCTGGTGCAATATCAGCTGGTGGAATTGAACCAGTTGGAGTAGCTGCACTGGAATCTGGAGTCTTGGACATAATTCGCCGCCGCTTAATTGGTGTAGCATCTGTCCCATCATCAGTCGCAGTCTCAGCATCAGACGGAGGAGCGAACCTCATGAATGATATCATGCTTTTCTGGCGGTTCAGAACATGCGAGCGGTGCAAGTTGTTGACGACACCGCCGATGATTTCGAAATACATGGTCATTGTCATCGAGTTCTTTTTGGCCTCCAATGGTCCAATCAAGATTTCCATGTGATGATGATGATGATGTTGAACATGATGATCTAAAACCATCCTGATCAACATCATCGTCATATGGAAATCTCGTTTAGAACCAATCGCGGCCCGCTCCAGCTCTCTGAACTGTGCGTCGCCGTGATATATATATATATATATATATATTGATCTCCTTGATGCGGTTCTCAGCGTTGATGATCCAACTCCGAGTCATGAACGTCAAAATTAAACTGATGAGTCGTTCTGTATACTGAAACGACCACAGCATGGTAGACGGGGGGTGCTGCCAGACGACGTGCACCTTCAGCGCAACATGGTAGGCGACGGGCGCTGTCAGACGGGGGGAAGCGTTGGGAATTGGGGGGGGGGGGGGGGGGGGGGGGGGGGGGGGGGGGGGGGGGGGGGGGGGGGGGGGGGGGGGGGCAGTGGAGATGAGACATGGAAATGCGGAGAGGGGAAGGGGTCAGGAGGGGTGGCCGAGGGGAAGGGCAGAGAGGGGGAAGTGGGGAGTGGCGGGGGGGGGGGGGGGGGGGGGGGGGGGCGGGTGGAGAGGGTGGCAGTGGCGGGGTGGGGAATTGGGGAGGTGGAGATGGGGGAGACGGATGGGTGGAGAGGGGGAATGGGGGATGGTCAGGAGGGTGCCAGGTTGGGCGGACGATGCGGACGAGGATGACAAGGGGGACGAGGAGGAGGATGAGGAGGACGATGAGGATGAGGAGAGGCGGAGGATGAGGGAGGTGGAAGAGGCGGGAGGGGGATGAGGGAGGATGATGGAGGAGGAGGTGGAGGAGAAAGAGGGGGGCAGAGGATGAGGAGGGTGAGGGTATGTGTGGGCATACGTTGATGATACACACCTTTCTGAGCCACATGATGACAGACAAGGTACACCACTTCATGACCTCGGAGTTGGCCTCGCGAACTGGAAATAGGCCATCGTCACCTTGTGGGTTACCTTTCCATCTCAATTGGTGCGTGCATAGCCACGTTCTTATATCAGGCGATATCCACGCTGTGCCACCAGCGACTACTCTCATACATAAACGAAATATAGTTTCGAATCCAATCAACCGCCTGATATTCATGTATGGTCCATATTGGGAATCCACAATCATAGTTGGGCCACTAGCTTGGGCTGCAGCTGCAATATCACCTGCATCAGGGCGACACTCCAGAAGAACTAGGTCGCGGTCATCAGGCATATATAAGAAAATGATGGGGATAACGTGTTCGACCAGTTTCCACACCACGGTATATTGAGGCGCCAATAGTTTAGCAAAACGGTGGGGACAAAATCCTCGCGCATCGTACCATTTCTGGGAATGGTTCATGTCGACGGCAGCAGGCCTGAGGATGCGAAACGCACGGCCGAGCAACCCCACGCTCGGGCCAAAACTGGCTACGCACGGCACGGACACGACGGACGTGGAAGAGGGGGGGCAACAAGGTGAGGCGATCGACGGGGGGGAGCGCTGTTACCGACGCACACCACCGCGCGTTGGCGGGCAGGCCGCGAGGCGCGAGACGAGGCATTATCGCGCCCTTCGGTGCTGCCGCGCGGGGGGTGGGGGTGGGGTTTGAGGCCCAGAGGCCAGATTGCTTTGCCCCGCGGGAGTTCGGGCACGCGAAACGCGTGTAACTTCGCGCCCCCTCGTCGCCCTTCCGAGGCGCGACGCGCTGCTACCATCGCGCCATGGCTATGGAAAGCACGCATTTGAGGACGTGTGAACAATTAGCCTGGCAAACGACACAACCATACGCAGCTGTGAATACTGCAACTATGAATATTGTGTTCGGTGGCGCTACCCCTGGGTAGGGCAGACGCATGCGAACACCCCCACTGGGGCCTTCGGTGGAGCTCCCTGTGGGGCTACGAAGCGCTACCCTGGGTGGGGGGACCGCGCGCGGGCGCCCCAACTGGGGCCTTCACGCGCTGCCCTAGGTGGGGGAACCGCATGCGGACACCCCCCACTGTGACCTACAGTGGAGCTCCCTCTGGGGCTACGAAGCGCTGCCCTGGGTAGGGGGAACCGCATGCGGACAGCCCCGCTGGCGCCTACGGTGGAGCTCCACCTGGGGCTACGAAGCGCTGCCCTGGGTTGGGGAACCGCAAGTGGCCACCCCCACTGGTGCCTACGGTGGAGCTCCTGCTGGGGGCTACGAACTGCTGTCCTGGGTGGGGGAACCGCATGTGGACGCCCCCATTGGGGCCTTCGGTGGAGCTCCCCATGGGGCTACGGCACGCTGCCCTGGGTGGGGGACCGCATGTGGACACCCCCATTGGGGCCTTCGGTGGAGCTCCTGATGGGGGCTACGACGCGCTGCCCTGGGTGGGGGAACCGCATGTGGACACCCCCGCTGGGGCCTACAGTGGAGCTCCCTATGTGGCTACGAAGCGCTGCCCTGGGTTGGAGGAACCGCATGCGGACAGCCCCACTGGCGCCTACGGTGGAGCTCCACATGGGGCTACGAAGCGCTGCCCTGGGTTGGGGAACCGCAAGTGGACACCCCCACTGGTGCCTACGGTGGAGCTCCTGATGGGGGCTACGAACTGCTGTCCTGGGTGGGGGAACCGCATGTGGACGCCCCCACTGGGGCCTTCGGTGGAGCTCCATATGGGGCTACGGCACGCTGCCCTGGGTGGGGGAACCGCATGTGGACACCCCCATTGGGGCCTTCGGTGGAGCTCACTATGGGGCTACGCAGCGCTGCCCTGGGTGGGGGAACCGCATGTGGACACCACCGCTGGGGCATTCGGTGGAGCTCACTATGAGATTACAAAACGCTGCCCTGGATGGGGGAACCGCATGTGGACACCCTTACTGGGGTCGTCGGTGGAGCCCCCCATGAGGTTACGAAACGTGCGAGAGGTGTGCCGAGAGCAGAAGCAATGATGGGGGAGGAGGGAGGAGGGGGATGAGGGCGGGAAGGAAGGAGAGGAACGCTGGGCGCCGTCCCTTCAAAACGAGGACCCAACACCACGGGATGGGCGGGAAAAAACACAGATGATGGAGTTTGGAGGTGGTGATGAGGGGGGCGACGACAGGATGACACGGGAGGTGGGGCGACACGGACGGGAGGGAGGGCGCGGAACATGGGAAGCGGGATAGGGCGCGACGAGGGAGCGACGTGAGGGATGACGACGGAAGGATGACGACGGTGGGGGCGACGATGAGGCGACGCAATGGAGGACGACGGAAGGAGGATTGCGGCGGGGGCGACGAGGGGGGCGGGATGGAGGCGGGTCGTTAGAGGAACTTTGGAGAGGATTTGGGAGAGGAATTTTGGAGTGAGCAAGGGGGGAGGGGAGGATGACGGGAGGAGGGAGAGCGGGAGGGGGTGCGGAAGAGGGGAGGGAACGTGAGATGGGGGGAGGGGGAGGAGGGAGGGGAGACAGGAAAGTTGTGGAAAGGAGGGTGAGGGGAAGCACCGAATGACGGGGAGGGGGAGGGTCGCTTACGCCAAACGGGGGGAGGCCTTCGCCAAGTGTTCTCCTCGGCGTCGGCCTCGTCCTCCTCGTCGGTCTCCTCGTCGGCCTCCTCGTCGACCGTCTTGTCGGCCTTCTTGTCGGTCTCCTCGTAGTCATCGTCGGTGTCGGACTCGGAGATGGTCGCGTCCTCGGCCCCCGCGGCGTCCTCATCGGGCCGACGACGACGACGCGTGAAACATAGTCGTGCACGAGTAGGCGGACGTCACACCGATATCGGAGAGATGTCAGCCAGACGCTTGACGTCTGCCTGACATTCCTCCGACGTCGGGTTGACGTCCGACTGCTCTCGCACATATCCTATCCCTGATATTTTTCATATTTCTCATATGTCATATCCTCCTCCTATCCCTCCTCCTCCTCCTATCCCTCATATTTCTCCACCTAGCCTCCGCCATGTCACCCATCATCCATACCATCAACACCCACTCCCTTTCCATTCGGTCAAATATCCTTCACGGGCGCGTCGGCGCGGTCATCCTCCTCCTCGGACGCGTCGGCCACGATGGCGACGTCCTGGCGGAGAACGAACGACCGCGGTGACGACAATGACAGATACGATGATAGTGGCGACGGCTGCAACGGCGACGGCACGTGCAAAACCAAAAACATACCGCGATTACGATTGGCGACGGTTGCGACAATGGCACCACGCACGATGACGGTAACAACGACGTCGGGGCGAAGACGGCACCTATCTCCCCCTCCTCCCTACCCCCATCCTCATCCTCCTCCCCCCCTACTCCCTACTACCATATCCCATCTCCATACCCCCATCTGCCCTATCTCACTCCTCCTCATCCTCATCCACCTCCTCGTTGTCGCCATCATTACTCGTCCTCGTAGCCCCATCACCCTCCTCCTCCTCACCCCCTTCTTCCCATCCTCATCCTCCTCATCTTCCTCCGCGTCGTCCACCCGTCCTCCTCATCATTGCACTGTCACCCGCATCCTCATCACCATCCTCCTGCATCCTCCTTCATCCTCATCATCGTCATCACTGCTAAATCGCACGAGTCCTCGTCGATGGGCACAGCGGGGCGGCCCATGACGAATAGGAAGTGGTTGATGCTATCTTTCTCAGCGGGCGTGCAGTCCTTGACCGCCTCTGCGCCGCGCGGCGGCGATGGCGACGAGACGGCGAGATGCGTCACCGCCGTCGTCGACGACGGCGGCGACGGCGACACCGACCGCGGCGACGACATCGATGGCGACGGTGGCACTAACGACGGCGACGACGACAACGACGACTACAACTCTCATCCTCAATCATCAAATGTACTCCACGTCGTTACCCACCGTTTCCTACACTTCCGCCCCACAACGCTACCCTAACGTCCCCACCACACCTCGTCATCCTATCAATCCCATTCCTCCATCCTGCCCACCTCACCATTCACCCATCCCCCCTCCCGTGCGCCACGGGCCTGGCGCAATCTGATACTGTTGTCCCTGATGCGCCGCAGATGTTTCAGGATCACCTGTGGCTCAAACTACAATTTCAGCAAACTGGCACGTCGTCTGATCCAACCGTGGCTGTGGGGCCACGGTCAGATCAGGCGACGCGTTGGTTTGTCGAACTCATAGTTTGAGTGACCCTGCTGACCATCAACTTCTCGGCCAGTGAACCAGCGCGAGACAACGATGGCGCCGACGCGTCCTCTTTGCAGCACTTGGGATACCTGATGTGGATAGGGAGGGACACACTTGTATAGAAATGAGAGGAATGTCAGGAAACTAGATGTAGAACTATATGATATCGTGCGTAACGCGATATCGAGAACGTGTACATGACACGGCCCTGAATCATGTCGGACGTTTTTCTGACGTTTGTATGAAGTTTGTCTGACGTTTGTATGAAGTTTGTCTGACGTTTGTATGACGTTTGTCTGACGTTTGTCTGAAGTTTATGCGATGTTACCCTGAAGGTTGCATGATGGTGTCTTGAAGTTTGATTCATATACTGCCATTATTGGTTAACGTTGGTGTGTATGTATATATATATATATATATATCAAACTTCAGTACAACGCCAAACAAGTTTCCAGACTACGTCAGATAAACTTCAGATACACGCCATACACAGGTGTTATCACTTATGTTTTCTAAACGCCAAACATGATTCAGGATCATGTCATATACACGTTCTCGATATCTGCATAGGTACAACCTCACACGTATGCACGTCCTTGCCCCCGCCATTCCCATCTTCTCCCACACCCCTCAGTCCCATACATTCTCCCCCATCCACCTCATCTCACTCCTCCGCCTCCTTCTCATTCATCCTCGTCATGTTCATCCTCCCTCCTCCTCCTCCCCATCCGCCTCCTCATGTTTATTAGTGCACGGGGTGCTTGTCGATGACCACGAGGCAAGCGCCTCGCAGACAGCTCCATTTGCACTCGGCGTTCGGAATGTTTTTCAAGAGCAGATCTACCTGGGGAGGTGGCGGATGAGTGCGCGACGGGAGGAACGGGGACGAGGGAACGGAACGGACGGAGTACATTGGGAAGCGGTGGAACGGACGAACGAGGAGGGGAGCGGAGCAGGGACGGTGGGATGGTGTAATAGAGTATTTTCAGAATGCCCACCAACGCGAACATGTTGTGGAGCGATCTGGCGCATACCGCCCGAGGTTTAGTTAAGAAGTTGTAAGAATGGAGTGCGAATGCTTTTTTGCATCCCTGGGCCAGTACGTGTTTCTTGAATTCGTTGCCCAACTGCATTGGGTCGATCTCGGCCACAGGGACACGACGGGGAACACTTGACATACAAACATAAAAATAGAGACACAATTGTGTGGGGCCGAAGCTCGAGCCCAAATGCTTGAGAACAGAGTGGGGAAGATGATCGACGGGCGGAATGACAATGATGGACAGCAGGATTAAGGTAGGGAAGGGGGGAGGGATTGGGAGGGGGAGGGGGAGGGGGAGGGAGGGGGGTGAAGGGGAATGAGGAGGGAGGGGGAGGGAAGGGGAATGGGGAGGGAGGGGGAGAGAGGGGGAGAGAGGGGGAGGGAGGGGGAGGGAGGGGGAGGGAGAGGGGGGGAGGGGGAGGGGGTTTTGGTTGTCGCACCAGGTCATGCGCAGACCAGAGCACGGGCGTGGCCTGTGGACCACGGGCGCGATGGTGAGGCGCCCAGGTTACCCCGGGGCCCAGCCGCCATCCGCGCACCAAGCGGAGGGCCATGGCCCACCCGCCCGAGGCGCGCCAGGGAGCACCACGATGGTGTCGGGGCAGCCTGGCCAAGGGCAGGGACTGGCTCGAGCCAGAAGGCCCTCGATCCAGTACCTGCGCGGCTTCTTGGGCGAGCCGCGGCCCAGGGGAAGGTCGGGAGGCACGTCCCCGACCTCCACGACATCCCATGCATGGCTCGCCGAGGCCAGGGGGTCCGCGGACCCCGTATCGCAGGACCAGGCACGACGCCTGAGCCATGACGCTTGAGCCAAAAAGGGTCTTAAAAAGAGGAGCTCGGAGGAAGAGGGGCTACGAATGATTGATTGGGGAGATATGAGTGATGACGGAATGAGGACGTAATGAGGACGGATAGCAGAAGGTTGGGAACGCACAGTGAAATGTTGGGGCGGAGTGACGGTGGAAGAAGGGAACGGTGGATGAATATAATTGAGGAAGGGTGTGTAGAACGAGGGAGGGAGGGGGGATGATGAGGGAGAGCACGGATGATGTGATGAGGAAGCAGAGGAGAAAATACAACGGAAGAGGGCGACATGATCGTCACCATCGTCATCATTATTATCATCATCATCATCACCATTATCAGCATAATCATTATCATCGTCAACATTATCATCATCATCATCATCACCATCATCCGCATCATCACCATCATCATCATCATCATCATCATCATCATCATCATCATCATCCCCATCATCATCCTCATCAGCATCATCATCGTCATCATCATCATCATCATTCATCACATTCTTCATCATCACCATCACCATCGTCTTCGTTTCCATCGTCATCACCATCAACACACTCATGAATATGCATCATCGACATCATCATCACCATAACCACCATATTGAGTTCACGAAGACATTTGCGTTGTGTAGGTGTGTGGTTTGAGGTTTGTAGCGGTCGACAACGTTAAACTTCAGAAAAAAATCAGAGAAACGTCAGCCTGACGTTTTTCTGAAGTTCTAGTGGTGCGCACAAAGATGGGGCGCAGATACGCGATTTTATCTTTAGAAATGGGTCGCGACTGCCATCCGAAAATGGGTCGCGGCCGCATCGAGAATGGGTCGCGACCATCTCGGTAATGAAGATGGGTCGCGACCCATCTTCGTGTCCGGCGCCGGGAGATGGGTCGCGCCCCATCTTTGGCTTCTGCGCCCCATCTTTTTGGTGCGCGGAGCATCTGGGACGGCGTCAGACTGTCACGACGGCGGCCCTGCCTGCCCGGCAGGCAGGCAGCACCAGCACGGCACGAGCAACGCTCCACCCAGACATGCGATGTCTTGCATAATGTATGCGGAGCCCCCGCAAGTCCCGACCCTGTCCATTGAGCCGGCTCTTCATCCAGAGCAGTTGTTCGACGGCCCCGGGGCCCGGCGAGGGCCCGCGGACGCCGGCAACAGCAAAAGACCCTCCCGTCCTGACTTTTTGCGCACAGCGAGGGCATGTCTGTGAAGACGTATGGAGGAAGGAAAGATGAAGCATATACTTTCGACGGTCCGCGCGGGTTTCTTGGCTCTGCGCTGGAAGCCCCTCCCCGGCGCGCGGAGCGCGCCAGGGGCGGCGCCGGAGGCGCCACCAGGGGGGCCCATCACCGATCCAAGAAATCCGTGCGGAGCTCCGAACATTTGTGCTTATGCGGTGTTTTTCTTCTTCGATCGTAGGCAGGAGGAGCAACTGAGGAAGACGACGACGACGACGGCGACCATGACGACGACGAGGATGAGGATGAGGATGAGGAGGATGAGGAGGAGGAGGAGGGGAAGGAGGAAGAGGATGAGGAGGAGGAAAAGGAGGAGGAGGAGGAGGAGGACGAGTATCGAGGACGACGAGGACGATGAGGACGATGAGGACGGCGATGAGGACGGCGACGAGGACGGCGACGAGGACGGCGACGGAACGCCGAGGCGGGGGCACGGCGGCAGGCGCTGTCCTGTGGCGCGGCGCTGCTGCTCGTCTCCGCCACAACCGGGATGATCCTCGAGCGCGGCCCTCCTCCCCTCGGCAACCCCCGACCTCCGCATCCCCACCTCCCCCTCCCCCTCCTCCTCACTCCTCATCCTCCTCCTTCTCCTCCTCCTCTCTCCTCCTCCTCCCTCACTCACTCCTCCTCCCTCCTCACCCCTCATGTCCCTTTCCCCATCCTCCCTCCTCCTCCTCTTCCTCCTCCTTCCTCCTCCTCTCCCTCCTCTCACTTCCTCCTCCTTCCTCCTCCCTCCTCATCCTCACTCCTACCTCCTCCTCCCCCCCTCCTCCTCCTCCTCCTCCCCCTCCTCCCTCCCTCCTTCTCCTCCATCCTCCTCATCTTCCTCCTCCTCCTCCCTCCTCCTCCTCCTCCTCCTTCCTCCTCCTCTCATCCTCCTCAATCCATCCTCCCCCAATACTCCTCCTCCTCATTCCCCTCCTCCCTCCTCCCTCTCCTCCTCCTCCTCCTCCACCTCCTCCTCCTCATCCTCCTCCTGCCTCCTCCTCCTCCTCCTCATCCTCCTACTCCTCCTCCCCTACCCTCCTCCTCCTACCGCCTCATCCTCCCCTCATCCCCTCCTCCTCCTCCTCCTCATCCTCCTCCTCCCTCCTCCTCCTCCTCCTCATCCTCATCCTCCTCTCCTCCTCCTCCTCCTCCTCATCTCCCTCCTCTCCTCCTCTCCTCCTCCCCTCCTCCTCCTCCTCCCCCTGCCTCCCCTCTCCTCCTCCTCCTCCTCCTCCTCCTCCTCCTCCTCCTTCCTCCTCAAGACCCTTCCGAGGGCCACATCGCCACAGGAGTATATACGAAGGCACGCGTCGCGAGGCACAGGGCACAAGGGTACCCTTGAGCCGGCAGGGTCGACCTACTAGTCTTGGCCGACTCTGCCCCCGCTGCGCGTGACCGACACCCACTGGGCCGTCGGCGACACCGCCCGGCCTCGCGATCGGGCCACACGCACTGCCGAGCCCACTGCCGAGCACTCAGACATGCTCGCGTCGCTTCTGCGGTCTTTCGTTTCTCTGCTCAAAGGACCATTGCCAGTTTCCGGGCCCTGGGGCCCTCGCCGGGCAGCTGGACCGTCACACAACGACTCGGGAAGAGAAGCCCGCCCCTGGCCATCGCTCGGACGTCCATTCCCTGTGTTTTTTTCGGTTTCGTGCGTGGTTTTTTCGCCAAGTGATCAAGGATGCTCCTCGATGGTCCTCGCCGAAGGAAACATGCACACGTCCGAGCGATGCCAAGGCCCTGGGGAAGGCGCCAGGACTTCCTGGGACCCCGAATAGTGCCCCGGCACGTGGAACAGAGATCGAGACATCGGATGCCCAGGCAGCACGCTCGCCAGCAAGAGCCGCGGGCGACCCTCGCCCGGGGCCCGGGCGCCGGGCCCGTCCACGGGGCCGCCGGTGACGCTGCGCGGTCACGCGATCGGGCCACGCACCGCAGAGCCCACGGCCGACCAAAACGCTACCCTGGAGACCGTGTGTTTTTTTGAATCGGCGATAGCCCGGCGATAACCCGGGTTATCCTGGGGGGAGGGGGGGAGGGGCCCAGACACCCGACGTCTCCATTTTTTCGAGACACGGGCCCCCGACCTCCCGACCACTTCCCCAGGGCCGGTTTTTCGCCCCGAGTCGTTTTTTGACGACCCCGAGGCCCGGCGAGGGCTCCGAGAGGACGAAAACGATGGAAAAACTCTCGATGTGTTGGGGGCCGGCCGATAACCTAACCCTCGCGCTGTGGGCAGCCCTGCATATTCCCACGACCCCCCTCCCGCGGACCTGCACGACGACCGGCAAGGTTAGGTCATCCTGGGGGGGGGGGGGGGCAAGCCCGATAACCCGGGCTATCGCCCGACCCTAAAAACAGACTCTGGAGATCCGCCTCTTGGGGCCGCAGGTGCAACAGCGCAGCCGCAGAAGCACGACAGCAGCCCCAGACCCCATCCCTCTTCGGCGCTGTCTGAGCCATTTGGACGCCCGAAGTGGGTGCGGAAATAATGGGTACAATGCCCAACTGCGGATCCTGCTCATTTTGAACAGGATTCGCTGTCCACGCCGCCGCGGCCTGTGTCGCCATTCGAAACAGAAGGCCGCCTGCCCCACAGCGGCCGCTGTGGATTTTGGGACAACACTTGTTGCTGGGCACTGTGCCCATTGTTTCCGTACCCATTTCGGGCGTCTCGATTTTTTCGAGACACGGGCCCCCGACCTCTCGACCAGTTCCCCGGGACCGGTTCTTCATCCAAAGTCAGTTTTTGACGACCCCGAGGCCCGGCGAGGGCCCCGAGAGCCTGAGAACCACAAAAAACCTGTGTCTCGATGTTTTCGAGACGCCCGATGTCTGGGTCCGAGCCAGCTCGCTCCGCGATGATGGCCCCAGGGCGCGCGAGGCCGGGCGAGCACGCCCTCAAGAGGCGCCCGCTGGCACGGGCCACTGCAATAGGGGGCCACATGCGAACCCTACCCCTACCCCTACCCCCCTCCTCCTCCTCCTCCTCCCCTCCGTCCTCTCCTCCTCCTACATTCCTCCTCATCCTCCTCCTCCTCCTACTTTCCTTCCTCCTTCCCCTCCCCTCACCCTCTCCTCATCCTCCATCCTCCTCCCACTCTCCCCCTCCCCCTCCTCCTCCTCCTCCTCCTCCTCAGGGGCAGGGTTCGCATGTGGCCCCCTATCCGTGATGGCCCCCGGGCGCGCGAGGCCGGGCGACTACACGCCCGGGCAAGCGGCGCTCGGGGAGGGCCCGCGGGCACGGGCCACTGTGCAAGAGCCCATGGGTCTGCCACAGCGCCCTCTGCCGCGAGGCCCCGCGCCGGCCGCCCCTGAAGCCCGGGCCAGCGGAGGGTATATTTTTTGAGGGGCCCACAGACACACACCAATACGTACACACACAAATCACAGGGATGCCCATATTTTCCCATGCAGTTGTCTGGGGTTCTGTCTTCCCTCCCCCCCCCCACACTTCCCACATTTTGCCTATCCTTTCCTGGGAATCGACGCTTCATTGTGTCTGTGTGTTTTTTCCCCTCCTGAATATTGGCGGCGTGTACAAGGGGGTGGGGGGAGGGGAAGGGTTTTTGGTAGAAGGAGGCTGCTTCTTAGAAGGCGCCGGCCTTACATCTATATGGACCAGGCCCGCGCCTTCTTTAGGGAGCAGGGGTGCTTCTAAGAAGCCCTCCCCCCCTCCCTCCACCCCCTTGTGCCCCAAGGGCCGAAAAGTCCAAATCCGCGCATCGCTGGCAGCCCGACCACCGGGCGATCCCGACCGCGCGATGCCGCCCGCCCGCTCCCGTCGCCAGACACACGGCCGCGCGCGATGGCGGGGCGCAGAAAGCCCTCGGCTCGGAGGCGCCGGTCGCGGACACGTTGTAGGGCCCGCCGGTCGCCAGCTCGTTGACCTGCGGCGGCCTCCCTGGTGTGTCTGCATCCCCCGAGGGGCAGGGGGCAAGCGCCCTCACTTCCCCTCCCCCTCCCCCTCCCCCTCCCCCTCCTCCTCCACAATTACACAATATGAAAATACTCTCCCACTTCCCCTGATGGCGTCCCGAAGATATCCGACACCCCCCGCGTATTGTTTTTTTACACACAGGATTCCCGGGAAACGGGTTTTCGCTGGCGTTTTTTCAAAATGCTGCTCTCGCTGAGGCGCCGGCCTCATTTTCGGGCCCCGCTCGTTCCGAATCGTGCTCCCGCTGCAGCGCTGGCCTCATTTCTGTGCTTCCGCTCGTTCCGAATCGTGCTCCCGCTGCAGCGCTGGCCTCATTTCCGCGCTTCCGCCCGTTTCGACTCGTGCTCCCGCTGCAGCGCTGGCCTCATTTCCCGTGCCATGCCACAGCACACGCGC
>CAUYUJ010000626.1:37922-50422 GCA_963575745.1 Prorocentrum cordatum
TGATCTGGATCTTAAGCTCGAGCTGCCTAGGCACATAGTACCTGCGCCCAAAGCTAGTTGAAGAGGAAACGTGGAGGACGTTCAATCAAATCGACTTCAAAATCCGACCCAGCTCCGAAAATGAACGACACGACACGGGGCACAGGCTCACGGACGCGCCACAGGATGTGCCAGGGGCGCAATATGGGATGCGCCAGGGGACGTGTCAGGGGACGCATCAGGGGACGTGCCCTGGACGTGTCAGGGACCTGCCACGGGACGTGCCAAGGCGCGTGCCATGTGGCGGCCTGAGGACGTCATGCCGAGGGATGTTGCAAGGGGCACTCCACGGAACGGGCCGGGGAAACGCCTGGGGAGGAGCCAGGAAACGCGACAGAGGACGAGCCAAGGAGCGTGCCACGCCGAGCGGTGTGCTGGGGGACGTGCCAGGGCACGTCACGCCAGATTGTCGCAAGGGACGCGCCGAGGGACGCGCCACTGCGCCAGGGGACGCCCCACGGAAGGGCGGGGTGGTGCGCCAGGGGACGCACTCACCTGCGACAAGCGTCTCGCTCGAGACATCATGAGCACATCTTCATGTTAGACACCGACCTAAGCGACCTGGACACGTGAAAACAAGCATTTTGATCAACATGTCCTAAACAAATCCTCATGATAGACATCTGGGTGGCGACCTGGACGAGTGAAACCAAGCGTCTCGCTCGAGAGATCCTCAACATATCCTCATGCTAGACATCTGCCTGGGCAACCTGGACGCGTGAAACCAAGCGTCTCGCTCGAGTCATCCTCAAGCCCCGGGCACGTGAAAACAAGCATGTCACCTGAGACATCCGAACTCTGGTCCCCAGGAGAGCACGATCCATAGCACAAAGAAAGCGTTTCGCTAGAGAAATCCCCAGCACATTCTGCAAACCAAGCGTTTTGCTCGAGACATCCGCAACAAGCGAAAATGTGTACTTTACAATGTTTTGATCGATCGGAATTTCAAACACCAGCGTTTCGCTCGAGACATCCTCAACAATTTAACTCGCCGGCCCTGCGCGACCTCGTCCACTATCGCAAGAGAAATTCGCCGGCCCTGCGAAAATTGAGACCTGGCACTAGGTTACCTACTGAGAGGGAACCCTGAGCCCGCGCCCTTCCTGGGACGTCGGGGGCCTGGTTCACCCGCTCTGTCGCTCATTCCGTAGTTCACTCACATCATCCACTTAACCCTGCATGGCGTTCCCACTCCTCCTCATCCTCCTCTCCTCTCCTCCCTCTCTCCCTCCCTCCTCATTCCACGCTGCATATCCTTGTTGCCGTCGTCGTCTTCCTCCTTCTCTGCTGCTCCTCATCCTTCTCCTCCCTCTCCTGCTTCTCCTCGTCCCTTTACTTACTCCCGTCAATCCACCAATTATCCTTCTCCTTCTCCTCCTCCCCAAGCCCTCTCAATCGTCTGCCCAAATTCTCTTCGTGGCCGGCATCGTCGTCGTCTTTCTCTTCCTGTTCCCTTCCCCATCCCCATCCCCATCCTCCTCCTCCTCCTCCTCCTCCTCCTCCTGTTCCCTGTTCTCGCTCTCCCTCCCAAATCCTCCTTCCCGTCGACCACCACCAAGCTGTCACAGGCCAACTGTGGCTTGGATCCTGGTGGCGTCGTATAGTGCTCCTCTCCTTGAGGGGTCCTGGGGGGATAGGGCGAGAGGGAGAAGATGAGGAGGAGGAGGAGGAGGAGGAGGAGGGGGACCAGTGTACACCCAAGAGCCATCAACGATGTTGGAGTAAATCCTTCCTCCAAGCTCCGTCTTCACAGGCCCCTACAAGAGTTCATGACCACTGAGGGAACTGCCCCGTTGGGAGACAACCGTTTGAAGATCCTGAGCGTGCCAAACGCCATTATCGGGACTCCAACGCCAGACATCAACCTGACTGTTGCATATTGACGATCCTGAATCTTACCAGGACACGGGTCCTGGGACATCAACACTGCGTATAAACTTAGCTGTTGGGCCCTGACAGTTCTGAACTACAGTACTCAAAAAGACCACTTCCTGTACGTTGACCATGGGAATCCGTGAGACTCTTGCAAGTGTCAGAGACGAGTGTGCGCGGCGCTACGGCGAAAACCACAATTTGAAAAGGAGCCGCCCTCAATCCGTGAAACTCGTGCTCCGTTCAAGCGAATGTGCGCAGCGCTAAGGCGAGAGCCACATTTTGAACAGGAACCATACTCAATCTGTGAATCTCCCGCAAAGTGCGCGGCTCTCGAGCGAGCGTCACATGTTAGAAGCGGCCCACCCTCCATCTGTGGAACTGTTGCTAATGTTTATGCTCCAGATTCATAAATGACACGGCCGTCTCAAGCGAAACGCCTGGGCCACCCTTCCGACTGGCCTCGGGGTGCGACAGGCAGGAGTTACTTACAAGGAATAGGAAGGGGGAGGGGGGGCGAGGATAAGAGGGGCGAGGAGGAAGAGAATGGGAGGAGGAGGAGGAGGAGGAGGAGGAGGAAGTAGGAGGAGAAGTGGAGGAGGAGGAGGAGGAAAAGGATCGACCTCCAAAGCCCTCATCTGACTGCAGCGGGTGTTCTGCTTCCTCTCTCTCCCGGTGACCTTTGACAACAGGGCCGCGGTGAGCTCCTCCAGCGAGGCCGCAGCCAGTCGGCCGCACACCAAGCTGCCGTCGAGCCCCTCGGGTGCCCCTGGCGGCACGAGGATCTCGTAGGCCACTCGGACGGTGTCGGTGGCTTCTCCGGCGGGAGGGGGGGGACGGACAAGAAGGGCGAAGAGCAGGAGGCCGAGCTGAGGGCGAGGAGGAAGAGGAGCAGCACGGGCATGGGGAGAAGAAAACTGAGCAGCAGCAGGAACAGCACGAACACGAGCACGAGCAATAGGAATAGGAGGAACAGCAGCACTAGGAGGAGGAGGAGGAGAAAAGAGGAGGAGGGATGAAGCAGGGGGAAGAGGAGGGAACTGGGAGAAGAGGAGGAGGAGGAGGAGGAGGAGGAGGAGGAGGAGGAGAGGAGGAGGTGGAGGAGGGCAGGAGGAGAGACAAGGAGGAGGCACAGCGTTACGCAGGAGAGGCAAGGAGGAGGAGGAGGAGGAGGAGGAGGAGGAGGAGGAGGAGGAGGAGCAATGATCGTGGAGAAAAAAAAGAAGTAGGTGGGGCGAAAAGGAAGAATGGATGAAGCAACAGGAAGGGGGCCTAATCGTCGAGACTCGGCACTGGTGGCGCGCGCCACGGACTGGCCGAAGTTCACGTAGCTGTCCTGCGGGACCTCCTCCTACCCCTCGTCATCCTTGCCATCATCCAGATCCTGCTACGCCTTCATGGTCCCCCTCCTTATCCTCGTTCCGTGTCACCATTTTCCACCTCCCTCCTCCTCATGTCCCTCTTGAGCTCTCTCCTCCTCGGCTCGGCTCGGTGGCGACTCGGGTCTGTCTCTGGGCAGCGCGCACGCTACCGCTGCGCACGCGGCCCTCGAAATTCAAACTCGCCCGAAACGAAAAGGCCGGGACCCGGGGCCAGACCCTGGACTCCTCCTCCTCCTCCTCCTCCTCCTCCTCCTCCTCCGCCTCCGCCTCCGCCTCCGTCCGTAGCCATTTTGGCTCAAGCCATTGGGCGGAGCTGGCAGCGGCAGGCCGTCCTCGGGCGGCGGGGGCCTCGCGGTGCGCGATGGTTTCGACGCAGGCGGCTGTTTTGGCGGGCAGCCCAGCGGCGGGGGCTGCCTTCGGTGCCATTTCGGCGGCTATCGAGATGGGCGTCTCGACCAAGTGCTTGACGTCGCTCGTGGCTGCTGCAGTTCGAGGCGCAGTTCAAGGCGCCGCGGCTACGGCGGCCGCAGAGGACAAGATCGACCCGCTCGACGAGGTGCAGGCTGTCGTCAACCTCGTGGGCGACATCGCGGGCGTGGAACGGACGGTCAAGGACGCCAAGGAGGTCCTGTCTAGCCTGGGGGCTCCTGGCCGTGCCGTGGCGGGCAGGCTGGGGCGAGCCTCCAGGTACCGGAACGCGACTGCGCACCCGGCGTGCGCCGGCCTCGCCGCGGCGGCGGGCCAGGTCATCGCCAGTGCCGGACCACAGTTGAAGCAGGGCCTGATGAAGAAGAACTCGTCCATCGAGAGTTCGACCGACGTGCCCGAGAGCGAGGACGGCGCCCTGGTCGGCTCGGTGGCGGCCGACATCGAGGTGAAGCCGTTGAAGGAGCTGTCGAAGGGCACGGCCGAGACGGCTCAGCAGCTGCAGCAACAGTTCACGGACCTGCAGCTCAAGATGGAGGAGGCTTCGAAACTGCTCGGCGTGTACCGCGTGCAGTCCGAGGACAGTAACAACCTACAGACTGATGCGAAGGAGGCGGAGAAGGTCATCGAGACCCTGACGGAGTACGAGCTTTGCCTCGTGGACTCGGCCATGCAGAATGCGCTCGAGATCGGTTTGGAGTGTACGGACGAGCTGCGCAGCCAGTTCGTGGACAGGGTTCTCCAGGAGCGCTCGAGTTCGGCTACGTGATCAGCAAGTGCGCGCTGATCAACAGGTTTTTCTCCTTCCTCCAGGTCGGGGGAATCTGGAGTGCCCCGCATTCCTTTTCCCCTCAGGCGTGAGGCGGCCCGCCGACGGCCGCAGTTCCCCTTTTTGAAGAGGGTTAAAACTGAGGCCTCAGTTTTAACCCTCAAGCGGGCCAGGTCACCGAAGGCCATGGCGCCGTTTGTGGACGTACGCTGTCCTTTCATCTGATCGCTCCTGATCGCTCCGCCTCCGCCTCCGCCTCCTCCTCCTCCTCCTTCTCCTCCTCCTTCTCTTCCTCCTCCTCCTCTTCCTCCTCCTCCTGCTCCTCCTCCTCCCCTTCTACACTCCCTTGTGGCGAGGAGGAGGCGTGGAGGTGGAGCCAGCAACAAGCACAAATGCCTGACCCCAGGATAACCCCAGCATTAAACAACAAACTCAAGCCAAATGGTTTGTGTAGGACTGGTCCCGTCCTGTGCACAGACGATATCCTGTGTATGGTACCAGAATTAGCTTGGTAAGACCGCTTTATGTTTCACAACACGGACCCCAAAAAAAGATCTGGGCCCCTTCCCACGACGGGCTCTCCACCCAGAGCAGTTTTCTGAAAGCCCCAGGGTCCATGGAGGGCCCCCGGCCCCACAAAAATTGCCCAACATCTCCCGCCGCATCTGCCTGCAGCGCGAACCTCGGGGGCGGCCCTGTCGAGACAAGGGCGGCTCCCCCGTCCGGCCCGAATCTGGTGAAGATCAGCCCCCGGGCGCCTCCCAAAAGTCCACCCCGACGTGTTTCCCGCGGCGCACCCCCGCCCGCCGCGACGAGAACCCCGCGGGGAGGCCTCCAAAAAGGACGCGCAACGCCAGGGAGGGCCCGAATCTGGTGAATCAGCCCCCGGGCGCCTCCCAAAAGTCCACCCCGACGTGTTTCCCGCGGCGCACCCGCCCGCCGCGACGAGAACCCCCGCGGGGAGGCCTCCAAGAAGCACGCGCAACGCCAGGGAGGGCTGGCGTTGTCTCGACGGGCCCTCCTCCGACAGGCGAGGCGAACCGACAGCGAACACTCGTGCCACCTCACGGCCTCACAGCTCCCTCCATGACCAATTCGGGTCGGGCGAAAGGGGGGGATAGCAAAGGGGGGGTTGAGAATCAGCTCACGTAGCTGATTTTCCCGGCGCCTCCCGGCACCGGAGGCGGCTTGGTCTCGAGGCATGGGCCCCTCGGTGAGGCCGAAACCAGCTGCATGCAGCAAATTTCGTAACCCCCCCTTTCCCAATCCCCCCCTTTCGCCCGGCCCGACCAATGCTGGCGGGGGATTTGGCTTGCACCGCGGTCGGCCCCCGCCGCGCCCACTTTGAACTTCTTGAAGCCTCCTAGATGGGATCGGAGTAGATGGGGTCGGCGGATCCCGCCACATCGCGGATGCATCGGCGATGCATCAGCGATGCATCTGCGATGCACCGGTGATGCACCGCCGACGTCGGCGACGCATTCGCGACGTCGGCGTGGAGAAACACGGGCCCCACATCGAGCCGCATCGTCGATGCATCGGCGAAGCGGCGCGATGACCCCGACCCCATCTACTCGGACCCCATCTCGGAGGCCTGGAATTTCGGGGCCCCCCAGATGGGCCACTCGGCTGTCGGGCCGGAACCCTGGTCTCCGGCGGCCGTTCGGTCGGGACGCCCCCCCCCCCAGAGCGCCCTCGGCGGGGAGCAGCTGCTCCAACGCATCGCGAGGCAGGAGAGCCGCCGAGAGCCTACGAAGACCGACGCAAAACTCAAACAACTCGAAACCGAGGCGCAGCTGATGTAGCGCATCCCGAGGCCGGAAAGCCCCCGAGAACCGATGATGATTAGCAATGGAAGAGTCCCGGGCTAGAAAATGGCCTCCTGAGGTCGAAGAAGGAAACAACTCCCGCCCCACCCCAACCAAAAACTGCTCGAGCCCAGCACCTCGAACCTGTCAGCTCTTGCTGCTGGCCAGAAGCATTGCTGGGCCACCTCGGACCCACAGCCGGCTCCGCACCTAAGGGTTCCTCATCCAACGGTCGCATCGTATGATGATGCCCCTTTTCCCTACGCCCGAGCAGGAGGAGGAGGAGGAGGAGGAGGAGGCGGAGGAGGAGGAGGAGGAGGAGGAGGAACAGGAGGAGGAGGAGGAGGAGGAGAGGAGGAGGAGAAGGAGGAGGAGGAGGAGGAGATGGAGGAGGAGGAGGAGGAACAAGGAGAAATATTGAGAAATAAGGGGAAATAAGGAGAAGGAACAAGGAGGAACAGAGGAGGAGGAACAAGGAGGAGGAACAAGGAGGAACAGAGATAAGGAGGAGGAACAAGGAGGAACAGAGGAGGAGGAGAAGATGGAGGAGGACGAGGAGGAGAAATAAGGGGAAAGATGGAGAAGGAGGAGGAGGAGGAGGAGGAGGAGGAGGAGGAGGGAAGGAGGAGGAGGAGGCCCCCCCCTCACGCCCGAGGAGGGGGTCGCCGAGGCCGGCGCGGGCGGCGGGGGGGCGGCGAGGCCGAGGCGCGGCGCGGCCGTCCGGCACACCGGCGACGCGGGTGACGGCCAGGAACACGCCGGCCCGCGCGCCGGCGTCCTGCGGCGAGAGGGGGAGGAGGAGGAGGAGGAGGAGGAGGAGGAGGAGGAGGAGGAGGAGGAGGAGGAGGAAGGAGAGGAGGAGAGTGAGGAGAGGAGGAACTAGGAGCTAGGAGGAGGAGAGGAGGAGGATGAGGGAAGAGGAGGGGAGGAGGAGGAGGAGGAGGATCAAGGAGCTAGGAGCAAGGAGGAGGAGGATGAAGGGAGGATGGAGGAGGATGAGGAGGAGGGAGGAGAGGAGAGGAGGAGGAGGTGAGGGGGGGGCCTGGGACACAAATAAATACACACACACACAAATAACAGGATCCTCCATATTTTCCCATATTTTCTGGGTTTCTGTCTTCCCCCCCACTGCCCATAGTTTCCCTTCTCTTCCTGGGGATTTGCGATTCATGGTGTCTGTGTGTTTTGTCCCCTCCTGAGAGAGGGGGGGGGAGGGAGGGACCGAGAGATCCAACGAGAAAAACAAAAGATATCCAGACGGAGTTCTTGCGCCATCCGAGGCCCCGGGGAGGCGTTCGCGGGGCGCCGGGGCCGCGACGGGACGACCCAGGATGAGAAACACTGGTCCTCCAGGGGACGGGTCGGGGCCGCCAAGGCCCCGTGTCGAAAAACTGAAGGCGTCGGATCTCTGATGAAGGCATCGAAGAAATGAAGACGTCGGATCTCTGATGGAGGAGGGGGGGCGTGGCTGGACCCTAAGATCCTGGAGGCGCAATGTTGTCTGCAAGCGGGCGTCGTCGCCCGATCTGGGGCGCCGGGGGGCGCTCACAGATCGGCCCAGCTCGAGGCACGAGGCAGAAAGAGGGGCCCTGGGCTCCTGGTGGCGATCCTGTGCGATGTTGCATTTCTTTCTCGCAGCGTCGGGTCTGAGCTGGCCATCGCTCGGACGTCCATTCCCTTGTGTTTTTTTCGGTTTCGTGCGCGGTTTTTTCGCCAAATGATCAAGGATGCTCCTCGATGGCCCTCGCCCAAGGAAAAATGCACACGTCCGAGCGATGCCAAGCGGAGCTGGAGTGCCTTGACAGACGGGAGGAAGGGAGGGACCCCCTCGAGGATCGAGGCTCGGGATCCCCTCGAGGATCGAGGCTCGAGCCTCGAGGACAGAGGCTCGAGGCTCTTTGGGCCCTCGGGGCCCTCCTCGTCGCCCACGGCTGGACGCAGCTCGAGCAACTGGCGCTCGCGGCTGGACCCTGGCAGGGGCCTGGGGAGCCATTTCGCGCGGGTTTTGAAGCCCCCCTCGCGTCGTGAAACACCCGACGGACAATGTTCTCGCTCTTCTCCGCCTCTGGGGACCATCGCGGGCCCTCAGGACCGCCAACGAAACGACTCGGGATGAAAAAAACCGTCCCGGGGAACGGGTCGAGACCTCCGAGAGAACGCGCCGGGAACAAAATCCCTCGCCACGTCGGAGCCTCTCTGGGCCGACTTGGGGCCCTCTTGGGGTGCTCACGGCCGCCTTGGAGGCCATCTAGGGCGTCTTGGAGGCCTCTTGGGCCGTCGGGGGGCCCTCTTGGGGCCGTCTTGGGGGCCTCTTGGGCCGTTTTGGGGCCATCTTGGAGGCCTCTTGGGCGATCTTGGGGCGCCCCCCCCCCAAACAAAAACACTGAGCGCCCCGGGAGAATCAGAGGCCCCCTTTCCCTGGACACTGGACCCCCCCCTCCCCTGTCTAGAAGGGGGGGAAGGTTCGAATCGACCTCCCCCCCTGTCCAAGGGGTGGGTGGCTTCGAACCTGGGGGGGGGCCTCCCCCCCTGAGTTCCACGGGGGGAGGTTCGAATCGGTTCTCTCCCTCCTGCAACCGACCTCGCCGAGCGCCGGCGCCAGCGCCGCCGGGCAGCGACGACGACGACGAGAACGACGACGACGACGACGACGACGACGACGACGACGACGACGACGAGAACGACGACGACGACGAACCACAGACGAATGGTGCCAGACGACAGACGACGACCGACGAACGACGCGGACGACGGAGAACGGACAGCGGGCAACTGACGACGACGACGACGACAACGACGACGACGACGACGACGACGACGACGACGACGACGATAGATGAAGACGACGACCAGGGGACGACGACTACGACGACGGCCAGGGACGACGATGACGACGACCGACGACTACGATGACGACGACGAGCCAGACTGATGACGGACCCAGCGCAACGACCGACGAACGATAGACAACGACGACTACGACGGCGCGGTCGACGAAGGACGGACGACGGACGACGGACTACGATGACAACAAAGACGGCCAACGACGACGACGACCAGTGGACGACAACGACGACGATGACGACGGGGACGAAGACGACGGCGAGGGACGGACAAAGGGACGACCGACGAAGAGCGCGGACGATCGTCATCGACATCAGCATCGGACTTACCACCCTTATCAGCAACATCAGCACCAGCCAGCGTTGTCTACATCATCAGCACAATCACTTGCATCAGAGTCGTCATCATCATCATCATCATCATCATCATCATCGTCATCATCATCATCATCATCATCATCATCATCATCATCATCATCATCATCATCATCATCATCATCATCATCATCATCGTCATCGTCGTCGTCATCATCATCATCATCATCATCATCATCATCATCATCATCATCATCATCACGATCATTACCATCATCACCGCCACCAGAACCAGCACCAGCACCAGTACCACCATCATAATCCGCCGACCCCTTGGGGTTCATCGGCGTGTGAGATGTTCCCCCTCCCCAAACCCCTCCCCCGGGAGCCCGGTCCGGTCGATTTGGAAGGGGGGGGGGGGGTCGCGCCGGATCCCCCGGATGGGAACGGAGGGGTCATCCGCTCCCGAAAATCGTGCAAAACCTCGTGAAAATCGTGCAGGGACGCCTCTGGTGGCCCCGACATGGCTCTGGGACGCCCAACGAGCGCTCCAAGCCGCCCAAGGTGGCCCAAAGACGGGCCACGAGGCGTCCTCGACGGCAGAAGAGGCCCCCACGAGCCCCCCCGAGGGCCTCCGAGATGCGTTCCACGAGGGTCCCTAGACGCAGAAATTAGCCCATTCCCTTCGTGAAACGTGAGTTTTTCACAAATTCGGCTGTGGGCCTTTCCGAGGCCCCCCGACGGCCCAAGAGGCCCCCAAACCCGCTCCCAGACGGCTCCAGGAGCCTCGCAGAGGGTGCCCCACATACCCCTAGAGGGCACCACTGTTCCCCCTCCCCAAACCCCTCCCCCGGGAGCCCGGTCCGGTCGATTTGGAAGGGAGGGGGGTCGGGCCGGATCCCCCGGACGGGAACGGAGGGGTCATCCGCTCCCGAAAATCGTGCAAAACCTCGTGAAAATCGTGCAGGGACGCCTCTAGTGGCCTCGACATGGCTCTGGGACGCCCAACGAGCGCTCCAAGCCGCCCAAAGTGGCCCAAAGACGGGCCACGAGGCGTCCTCGACGGCAGAAGAGGCCCCCACGAGCCCCCCCGAGGGCCTCCGAGATGCGTTCCACGAGGGTCCCTAGACGCAAAAATTAGCCCATTCCCTTCGTGAAACGTGCGTTTTTCACAAATTCGGTTGTGGGCCTTTCCGATGCTCCCCGACGGCCCAAGAGGCCCCCCAACCCGCTCCCAGACGGCCCCAGGAGCCTCGCAGAGGGTGCCCCACATACCCCTAGAGGGCCCCAAGACGGGCCAACAGGCCCAAGAGGGCTCCGGAAACGGCCCCAAGAGCGTTCCAGGAGCGTTCCGAATGGCCTCCACAAAGCTCCACACGGTCCCAGACGGTCCAAGAGCGATTACAAACATCGACGACGGCCTCCCGACGGCTCAACAGGCCCCCAAGACGGCCCAAGAGGCATCCAAGATTCGCCCCAAGAGGCCCTCTAGACGCAAAAAATCGCCCGTTCCCTTTGTAAAACGTATTTTTTCACACGTGCGCCTTTTGGGGTGCCCCCCGCTCCTGGACGGTCCCAGAGCCCCCCAAACCCGCTCCCAGACGGCCCAAGACGCCTCCAAGAGGGTTCCCCATATAGCCCTAGAGGGCCCCGAGACGGGCCAACCGACGTCCAAGACGGCCCAAAAGGGCTCCGAAAACGGCCCCGACAGCGCTCCAGGAGCGCCCCGAATGGCTTCGAAGAGAGCTCCACATGGTCCCCGACGGTCCAAGAGCGATCAACAACACTGACGACGACCTCCAGACGGCTACAGAGGCCCTCAAGACGCCCCAAGAGGCATCCACGATGCGCCACAAGAGGGCCTCTAGACGCACAAAAACGCTCGTCCCCTTCGTAAAACGTGTATTGTTTCTCGCACGTGCGCCTTTTGGGGTGTTCCCCGCTCCTGGGCGGCCCCAGAGCCCCCCAAGACCGCACCAAGACGGTCCAAGAAGCCTCCACGAGGGCCCCGCGACAGCCCAAGAGGGCGCCAAGACGGGTCAAGAGGGGCCGAGGACGGCCAAAGAGAGCCCCGAAGACAGCGCGCGCGACTCGCGGTCAGATTCCTCGCAACTTGCGTCGCTTCCCGCCGTGCTCGTCACTTGCTTCCGCAGGGCGTTTCGGCGGGTCTCTGACCATGGCCTGAAACGATTGAAGGTCACCCCACGGCCGCCCCTGACGGTTCCAAAAGACACCGCAAAGCAGTTCTGAGGTCACCAAGGGCATACCACAGTCCTCGGCAACAGATGGCGACGGCCAAGACGGCCGAAAAGAACGCCCAGAGCGCCCCATGACAGCCCAAGAGAGGCCGATGACAGCCCAAGAGAGCCCCAAGACATCCCAATACTGCCACAGGACGGCCTAAGGGGCCCCAAGACAACCCAAGAATGCCCCAAGAATGGCCCAGGGGCCTCAGACCACCCAAAGAGGCGACCAGACCACTGCGCGATTCTTCATTAGGGGTCGGCGGATGTGGCGTAAGCCTGAAGAATCATCATCATCATCATCATCATCATCATCATCATCATCATCATCATCATCATCATCATCATCATCAGCATCATCATCATAATCAGCATAGTCAGCATCATCATCACCGTCACCACCGTCACCACCATAACCATCATCATTAGCATCAGCATCGGCATCATCATAGTCAGCAACATCATCGCCATCACCAACGTCACCATCATCATCACCATCATCAGCATCATCAACATCATCATCATCACCATCATCATCAGCATCATCACCATCAACATCATCATCAACATCCTCATCATCACCATCAACAACATCATCACCATCACCATCACCATCACCATCATCATCATCATCATAATCATAGCCAGCATCATCGTCATCATCGCCTTCACCACCGTCACCATCATCATCACCATCATCATCACCATCGTCATCACCATCATCACCATCAAGATCATCATCATCATCATCATCATCATCATCATCATCACCATCACCATCACCATCACCATCATCATCATCA
>CAUYUJ010000626.1:55422-65422 GCA_963575745.1 Prorocentrum cordatum
ACTTCCGAGCGGGCTCCTGTCGGGCCTCCCTCTCGGCTTTGCTGAGGGCCTTGGGCGAAAGACCCAGGTGGATCCGCCTCAAGTGCTCGGCTCCCGTCGGTGTGGCGGAGAAGAGAGGGAGGAGGGAGGAACCAGGGTCGTCTGAGCTCGCTGCCAGGCTCTCCCCCGTCGTGAGCGCCAGGCCGTCGTTCCGCAGGGGGAGGCAGGTGCCGACGGCGGGGGGAGGAGGGGGGCCGACGAGGGATGAGGATGAGGATGAGGCGGCGAACCCTCTTCCTCGCCCTCTTCCTTCTCCTCACCCAGCTGATTCTTCTCCTCCTCCTCCTCCTCCTCCTCAACTCCGCTCCTCCATCTTCTCCCCCTCCTCATCCTCCTCCTGCCTCCTCCTCCTCCTCCTGCCTCCTCCTCCTTCTCCTCCTCCCCCTTTCTCCTCTTCCTCCTCCTCCTCCATCATCATCAGCCTCACCCGCACCCTCACCATCATCATCACCGTCGTTATCACCATCACCATCACCAGCATCACGATCCTCACCACCACCACCACGCTCATCATCATACGCATCACCACTACCATCACCATCATCAACACCATCCTCCTCCTCGACCTCATCATCACCATCACACTCACACTCACAATCACCATCATCAGCAGCATCAGCGCCAGCGCCATCACCATCACCATCATCAGCAGCATTAGCGCCGTCATCATCATCATCATCATCATCATCATCATCATCATCATCATCATCATCATCATCATCATCACCATCATCATCATCACCACCACCACCACCACCACCACCACCACCACCATCATCATCATCATCATCATCATCATCATCATCATCATCATCATCATCATCATACTAATCATCATCATCATCATCATCATCAACAACATCAACGTCATCATCATCGTCATCATCATCGTCGGAAACATCATCATCATCATCCTCATCCACATCCGCATCACCTTTATCATTACCACCATCGTCATCACTATAACATCCTCATCGTTATCATCATCAGCTTCATCGCCATCACCATCCCCATCCTCATCTTTCTGACCAGCATCATCGTCATTTACATCAGCATTATCAACATCCCCATCAGCACATCATCATGTTCATCATCATTAGCAGCACCATCATCAACAGCATACGTATCATCGTCATCAGCATCACCAGCCTCATCATCAATAACCGCATCATTTTCATCAACAACAATATGATCATCACCATCATCAGTATCGATATCACCATCATCATCATTACACCTATGATCATATACATACATGTTCATTATCATTGTCATGATCATCTCCGGACCCAGGGGAAAGAGGAGGCGGGTGCCGACGCTGCCGTTGCCGCCGTCCAGGAAGCACAGGATGGCCTCGTCGGTCGAGAGGCTCGCCACAGACAGGCGGGAGGTGGCGGCCTAGGGGGGAAGGAGGAGGGGGAGGAGGAAGAGAAGGGGGAGAGGGAGTGGGAGGAGAGGGAGGAGGAGGAGGGGGAAGAGGGACTGGGAGGAGGAGGAGGAGGAGGAGGAGGAGGAGGAGAGGAGGAGGAGGAGGGAGGAGGAGGAGGAGGAGGAGGAGGAGGAGGAGGAGGAGGAGGGGGGGAAGGGGGAGGAGGAGGAGGAGGAGGAGGAGGAGGAGGAGGAGGAGGAGGAGGAGGAGGAGGAGGAGGAGGAGGGGGAGGAGGAGGAGGGAGGAGGAGGAGGAGGAGGAGGAGGAGGAGGGGGGGAGGAGGGGGGGGGCAGCCAGGCGGAGGGGCCGCGAAGGCGGAGGGGGGGGAGGATTGGCAGGAGGCAGGCAGGGGACGGAACGACGAAGAAACAGGCGCAGCCGGGCGGGGTCAATAACAAGTTCGATGGAGAGCGGCACCAGGAAGGTCAGGACGATGACAGTGATGGTGATGGTGGTTGAGATGGCGATGGTGATGATGACAATGGTGATGCTGGTGGTGGTGGTGGTGGTGAGGCTGGCAACGACTGTGAGGCTGCTGCTGGTGATGACAGTGGTGATGATGGTGATGGTGTCGAACAGGAGTATGCTGCTGATGGTGATGCTGATGCTGCTGATGATGATGCTAATGCTGCTGCTGCTAATGATGATGACGATGATGATGACGCTGATGTTGATGTTGATGTTGATGTTGATGTTGATGTTGATGTTGATGATGATGATGATGATGATGATGATGATGATGATGATGATGATGATGATGATGATGATGGTGATGGTGAGAAGGAGTAGAAACAAGATGACTAGGTGGAGGAGGAACAGGAGGAGGACAAGCATGAGCAAGAGGAAGAGGGGGAGGACCATCAACGGTAACCGCAAGAATATTAAGAGCCGCAGCGGTGCCGAAGAGCGGGAGCACGAGAAGCAGGGAGAGATGCGCGAGCGAGGCCTGCGGGAGGGGCATGGCAACGAGGAGAGACAAATACGATCAGGCATGTTTCCCATGACACCCGCAACACCCTTGAACATGAACAGCGGCCTCAGATAGGCTCCGTACAAACGTAAGCCATGCATAATTTGAACCGCGCACCGACCACAGTGAACTCAAACCGTGCGCGCAGCCAATGCTTGGCAGAGAGGCCAAAGGAGATGGCCAAAGCGTGAAGTGTCCCCTGGGCCCACCCATACTGAGGACGAGCACACGTAGAAGGTCGCCAGCTGTATACCTGCACCGATCCTGGCTAGTGTCCCATCCTGAGCCGAGAATCGCTGCATGCGCCATCCTGGCGTGGGCAGGGAGGCATATTTACACATACATGCACCTATCCAGCTATCTCTCTCTCTATGTATATATAGATCTTCCTATAGATCTAGCTATCTACATGTACGCAAGCACACATGTATATACACAGCAGACATTGACACATGATGACCCTGGTCCAAATCAATGTTGGTATAAAGCTGGGAGAGAGCGTGATCCACCGCCGCTTTACTGTGGACAATTGCCGCACTTTTCCTCCGGAACCCCGGGGTCCCCCCCCCCTCCGAAAATCCCCCCCCCCCTGCTGGAAACCCTCCCACCCCCTCCCCCGGCAAACCCCCCCCCCCCCCCCTCCCCCCTCGAAAACCGGGGGGGGCCACTACCGGTTCGAACCCCCCCCCCCCCCCTCGAAAACCGGAGGGGGGGTCACTACCGGTTCGAAAACCCTCCCCACCCCACCCCCACTCACCGCCAGCAAACGACTCCCGGTCCCTACCACCGTCCGCACCACACACATCCCCCACTGTTGTTCCCAGCACCACTGTCCTCACCACCACTGTCCCCACTGGCTCGACCACCGTCCTTACTCTCCCCACCAGTGCCCCCCACCACTGTCGCACTGTCCCCACTGTCCCCACCACTGTTCCCACCAGGGTTCCACTCTCGCCACTTTCTCCACGGCCCCAACCACTGCCCGACTATCCCCACTGTCCCCACTGTCCCACTGACTCCTCCGTTGTCCCACTAAGCTGTCCCACTGTTCCCACCACTGTCCCCACTGTCCGCACCACTGTCCCCACTGTACCTCTGTCCCATTGTCCCACCGCCGTCCTCGCCACCGCCTTCACCACTGTCCCCACCACTGTACCCTCCACTGTCCCACTGTTTCCACCTCATTCCCACTGTCCACACACCACTGTCCCCACCACCACCGTCCCCACCACTGTCCACCGTCCCTACTGTTCCCACCATTGTCCTCACCACTGTGACCACCACTACCGTCCCCACCACTGTCCCACTGTCCCCACCACTGTCCTGCTGTCCCCTCACCACTGTCCCCATCACCACCGTCCCCACCACTGTCCGCACCCCCCCTCGGTTTTCGAGGGGGGGGGGGGTTCGAACCGGTAGTGACCCCCCCCGGTTTTCGAGGGGGAGGGAGGGGGGGGTGTTCGAACCGGTAGTGACCCCCCCCCCTTTTCATGATGAACGGGGGGGGGGGGAGGGGTTCGAACCGGTAGTGACCCCCCCCCGGTTTTCCGGAGGGGGGGTGGGGAGGGGTTCGAACCGGTAGTGACCCCCCCCGGTTTTCCGCCAGCAGCGGTAGAACACGCTCTTTCAAAGCTGGCGACCACAGAAGGAAGCACATCAACAAAACAATGCATCATGTACGCATGGGCGCATTCATTGGTATTGCTTGGCGTCGCGTGGCGTTCACTGGTTTTGCTTGGCATTGCTGGGCATGGCTTGGAGCCACGATCCAGGAACCCGATGAACCCGAAGAAGGTAGCGAGGCACCAAGCTCAAGGAACCCGAGGAACCCGAGGAGGGCAGCAGAGAGCCACGACCAAGTGACTCGACACGGGCAGCAAGCGACGAAGACCACTGAACCCGAGGATGGCTGGGCGCCGCCCCTGACGACGCTCCCCGGACGCACAGATCTCATCACGCACAAACGGGAAGCCCTGCGTAAAGCCTGATTGGGGGAGTCAATGCTTCAATGTTCACTGGGCCCCCCCCGTTTTCTGGCGCGCGGGGCGCGCCAGGGGGGGCCCCATCCCTGATCCGAGAGATGTGGTGTTCATCTTGGTCTTCTTCTTTGAAGGGGCCCTGGGACACCCAAATAAGTACACACAAATGAAATGATTCCCCAGAATGTCCCATATTTTCTGGGTTTTGTCTTCCCCCCCACTTCCCATATTTTCGCATATTTTCGGAGGAATCGACGATTAATTGTGTCTGTGTGTTTTTTCCCCTCCTGATTCTTCTCCTCCGGGAGAAAGAAAGAAAGTGAGAGAGAGAGAGATAGACACACACACACACACATAGGAAGAGAGAGTCTTCGTGAACCACCACGAACTCCGACGTCGCGTGTTCTTCGCAGCGTGGGCCCGGTGTTGTGCTGGGCCGTTCTTCGGCGACGGCCCTGGGGTCCAATCAGGAAGGGAACAAAAACACACACAGACAAAATTAATCGTCGATTCCCAGAAAATATAGGAAAATATGGGAAGTGGGGGGGAAGACAGAACCCCCAAAAATACTGGAAAATATGGGGGATATTTTTACTTGTGTGTATTTATTTGCGTGTCCCAGTTCCCCTTCATCCAAGCAAGGCTACGAAAACGGCCAAACCTCTCTCGTCGCATTGTTTTTATGGCGAGAAAGGCTGGTGCGCGCAAAAGGAGCCGAGAATCCGACGTCTTGGTTTTTCTCAATGCGGGTTCCTCAGGAGCTCCCGACCCTTTACCCAAAGCCAGGGCTTCATCCGCACATGTTTCACGGTCCCAGGGCCCGGCGAGGACTTCTGAGGTGAAAGCCGGCTCAACACCAGCCACCGCGTTTGAGGAAAAGCCGGCGCCTCCAAAGCACCATTCGCCGGCACGATTCGCTCAACCCGCAGTTTCAGAGGCCACGACCGTTTCCCGAGGGGTAGGCCTTCGTCCCGAATGCATGTTCGATGGTCCCACGGCCCCGTCGACAAGCCCCTGGGCGCCGACCTGCGAGGAAAAGCGCGCGGACTGAACAAACATGTGTCGTCGGAGATCTGGGACAGGCCTCGGCGGTTTGCGCGCCCGCAGAAAGCAGCGGCCTCGTTCACCACTATCCGCTCGCCGCGGCTGATCGACCGGCCTGACACCATGAGACTGCTGCAGGTGCCGACCTCCTCGGGGTCCGAGAAGCAGACGACCGCCGCCGTGTCGGAGAGGCTCGCGACCGAGGAGGAGCACGGGCACGGCGGCGACGACGACGACGACGACGATCTTGTTGGCCTCGTCCTCGGCCTCCTCCTGCTTGGCCTCGCTCCCCTGCCCCTCTCCTCGTCGCTGCCGCTGACGGCATCGATGTCCATCACGGCGCTGCCGCCCCCCGCCCCCCGCGCCCCCACCAGGGGCGGTCTTGCTTGATGTGCTTTGATGTACTGTCGAAAACCTAATAAGGACGCGCGGTAAGGACGCAAGACCCTTGGAAGCCGAAGCTGGGACTCTTGGGGCGGCGGACGACGAAAACCTCAAGGACGCAAGAGCCAGGAAGAGCAAGGAAGCAAGAGTACCCTGAGCAACGTCGCGCGTCCTTCTTAAGGTGTTTGACTGTGTGTGCGCTGCTTTGCCTGTCGGTCGTGTTGTTTCTCACGTGCTTGTCACCCAGGGGGGCGACGGCCCCCGGGTGCTTCATTCTCCCAGCTTGGCCACCCCACCCCAGGGCGCGGTCGCCCCTGGGTGGGGTGGTCAAGCTCGGGGAGCTGGAACACAAAAAGGGCAGGAGCGAGCAGCGCTGACCCACCCCCCAGTTGGGGGGGGGGGGCCTAGGTCTCCTTGCTCGTCCTCCTCCTCGTTCCTTGCTCGTCCTCCTCGTCGTCCGAGGCTGAAGAGGAGGACGGCACGGAAGAGGGACAGGGAGACGAGGTGGAGCAGAGTGAGGAGAGGCGGGGCGGAGGAGGGGGAAACGGGGGAGGGGCACGAGGGAAGGGGGGGGGGATGGTCAGGGGCAGTGACGTGCGAGGGGAGGGGAGCAACCATAAGAATGAAAAGATCAAGAAGAATGAGTGGCGCCTTGGAGCAGAAAAAAACAGAAAGACCACTGCTGCGGACAGTCAACCGAGCCCCGCCGAGACGAGCTGGGGAAGACCGCGGCCTCCAGCGTCGATGGGACGCTGCGTGCGGCAGCCGTGCACACCACGCGCGAGCGCACGGACCGTTCGGGAGGGGAGGCGGCAAGCAGACAACGTCATCGACGTCGCTGTTGGCGCGTGTTGGCCGTGCCGTCGCGTCGCCAACTGGGCGTTTTCGCGGAGTCGCCGTGCGGGGCGCGCTGGTGCCCCCCGGAGCGCCCGCCCTGCAGGGCCGCCGTGGGCCCTCGTGCAGCTCCCGGGGAGCCCGCTCGGCTCAATGACGACCCTTCGCTGGACACCCGCGGCCAGAGCGGCCCCCGGGCAGTCTCTCTGAAGGGGCCCTGGGACACACAAATAAGTACACACACATAAAAGGACTCCCCATACTTTCTCCTATTTTCTGGGTTTTCGTCTTCCCCCCACTCCCCATCTGTTCCCATATTTTCCTGGGGATCGACGATTAATTGTGTCTGTGTTTTTTCCCTCCTGACTCTTGCACGAGCGCCCGGCGGAGTGTCATGCAAGCGTTAGGTCGGGCATGTCCCCCCCTACAGGCGGATTTTGGGCGAAAGATCAAACATGCCCCCAAACTGCTCCCAAATGGCAAAACAAAAAAAACAAAAATCCTCCCTCTACTATTTTTGGATTATGTTTGAATCTTCCTCCTGTAGAGGGACATGCCCGACGTAGTGCAAGCGAGGGGCCCTCCAGGCCCGCCCTGACGGATGCCCACGCCTTTGCTGCAGCCCGGTGCCGGCGGGGCGGGGGGCGAAGGACGCGCCTCGCGCCTGGCACCTCCGGGCGAGCGGGGCCGTGGGCGTGCAGGAGGAGCGTGCCGCCTGCTGGCGCACCAGGCAGCGAGACACGTTTTGATCCGCGGGTCGAGAGCGCACCCCTTCCGGTCGAAGCTACCTAGGCGGGCCGCGCGAAGCTTGAAGTAGGCAGAGGAGAGGAGGGAGGAAGCGGACAGGCGGCGAGACACGAGGGGGGGAGAGAGGGTACCTCAGGAGCAGAGTGGCCGTCCACGGGTGCAAGTGTGGGTGCTGGGTGGAGTGAAGGGGCCCTGGGACACACAAATAAATACACACAAATAAAAATATTCCCAATATTTTCCCATATTTTCTCGGTTCTTGTCGTCCCCCCCACTTCCCATATTTTCCAATATTTTCCTGGGACTCGACGATGAATTGTGTCTGCGTGTTTTTTCCTCTCCTGGTGGAGGTCTGGCCTGCGCCGGAGAAGGCCAGTGCTGGCGTCATCGTCCCGGGGCGGCGTCCGTGCGGCTGGCGCGTGCTCGAACGCTGGCCATGTGTCAGGAGGAAAAGAAACACACAGACATAATTAATCGTGGATTCCCCAGAAAACATGGGAAAATATGGGAAGTGCGGGGAAGACAATTACGCTACCGACAAACCCCACATACTTATATGATGGCTGGAGAGATGAGAGCTGAAGTGAAGCATGTGAGAATGATGTTGGTGGCCGTTGCCCCGCCGATACCGCTGTGCCCTGGACGACCGTCACGGATAGCGGCCGCGGTGAGAGACCACCCCCTGCGCACCCCCTATGGTGTCGAGAATATGCCATGCTTGCTGTGCCCTGGACGACTGTCACGGATAGCGGCCGCGGTGAGAGACCACCCCTTGCGCATCCCCTATGGTGTCGAGAATCTGCCATGCCTGCTGTGCCGTGGACGACCGTCACGGATAGCGGCCGCGGTGAGAGACTACCCCTTGCGCACCCCTTGCGCTGTCGAGAATATGTCATGCCTGCTGTGCCCTGGACGACTGTCACGGATAGCGGCCGCGGTGAGAGACCACCCCCTGCGCACCCCCTATGGTGTCGAGAATCTGCCATGCCTGCTGTGCCCTGGACGACCGTCCACGGATAGCGGCCGCGGTGAGAGACCACCCCCTGCGCACCCCCTACGGTGTCGAGAATATGCCATGCCTGCTGTGCCCTGGACGACCGTCACGGATAGCGGCCGCGGTGAGAGACCACCCCCTGCGCACCCCTCTGGTGTCGAGAATATGCCATGCCTGCTGTGCCCTGGACGACCGGCACGGATAGCGGCCGCGGTGAGAGACCACCCCCTGCGCACCCCCTATGGTGTCGAGAATCTGCCATGCCTGCTGTGCCCTGGACGACCGTCACGGATAGCGGCCGCGGTGAGAGACCACCCCCTGCGCACCCCCTGGCTGTCGAGAATATGCCATGCCTGCTGTGCCCTGGACGACGTCACGGATAGCGGCCGCGGTGAGAGACCACCCCCTGCGCACCCCCTATGGTGTCGAGAATATGCCATGCCTGCTGTGCCTTGGACGACCGTCACGGATAGCGGCCGCGGTGAGAGACCACCCCCTGCGCACCCCCTATGGTGTCGAGAATATGCCATGCCTGCTGTGCCCTGGGCGACCGTCACGGATAGCGGCCGCGGTGAGAGACCACCCCCTGCGCACCCCCTATGGTGTCGAGAATATGCCATGCCTGCTGTGCCCTGGACGACCGAGCACGGATAGCGGCCGCGGTGTGAGACCACCCCATTGCGCACCCCCTACGCTGCGAGAATATGCCATGCCTGCTGGCACGACCGTCACGGATAGCGGCCGCGGTGAGAGACCACCCCCTGCGCACCCCCTATGGCGTCGAGAATATGCCATGCCTGCTGTGCCCTGGACGACCGTCACGCATAGCGGCCGCGGTGAGAGACCACCCCCTGCGCACCCCCTCTGGTGTCGAGAATATGCCATGCCTGCTGTGCCCTGGACGACCGGCACGGATAGCGGCCGCTGTGAGAGACCCACCCCCTGCCGCACCCCCTATGGCGTCGAGAATATGCCCATGCCTGCTGTGCCCTGGACGACGTCACGGATAGCGGCCGCGGTGAGAGACCACCCCCTGCGCACCCCCTTAATGGTGTCGAGAATATGCCATGCTTGCTGTGCCGTGGACGACCGTCACGGATAGCGGCCGCGGTGAGAGACCACCCCTGCGCACCCCATTGCGGTGTCGAGAATATGCCATGCTTGCTGTGCCGTGGGCGACCGTCACGGATAGCGGCCGCGGTGGGCGACCACCCCCTGCGCACCCCCTATGGTGTCGAGAATATGCCAAGCCTGCTGTGCCCTGGACGACCGTCACGGATACCGGCCGCGGTGAGAGACCACCCTTGCGCACACGCCCACGGTGTCGAGAATATGCCATGCCTGCTGTGCCCTGGACGACGGGCACGGATAGCGGGCGCGGTGAGAGACCACCCCCTGCGCACCCCCTCTGGTGTCGAGAATATGCCATGCCTGCTGTGCCCTGGACGACCGTCACGGACAGCGGCCGCGGTGAGAGACCACCCCCTGCGCACCCCCTATGGTGTCGAGAATATGCCATGCCTGCTGTGCCCTGGACGACCGTCACGGATAGCGGCCGCGGTGAGAGACCACCCCCTGCG
>CAUYUJ010000626.1:70422-72922 GCA_963575745.1 Prorocentrum cordatum
AAGACTGGGCCCTTGACCAGCGAGACTCCTTGCAGCTCCAGCACGCTGCACCTGCTGTAGGACCCCTCGCCATCGTCCGAGTAGCAGGCTATCACAGAGCTGTCCGAGTGGCGCGTCAGGGAGATGTAGGACGCGAAGGCGTTGTTCACAACCAGCTCATCGCTCTTGGTGAGATCGGTCCCCGAGAGGAAGAGGGCGCTGCAGGTGCACGCCCCGAAGATGCTGCTGCCGGTGTCGGAGTAGCACATCACCCCGGTGTCCTCGTCGACCTTCGAGCGCACGCTGACATGGATTGCAGAACCGGGGATCTGGCGCGCGGGCGCCACATCTACGGATGGGGAGAATGCAAACACATGAGGGGCGCGTCTTCCGCCACCAACCATGGGTTGGAGGGGGAGGGGTCCTCCTCCTCCTCCTCTTCCTCCTCCTCCTCGTCCTCCGCCTCCTTCCCCCCTCCGACTTCTGGTGGCGGCGGCGGTGGAGGCAAGCCAAACACCCCCCCCCCGCTCCCCCCCCCAGAGGTGGCGCCAGAGCCGCCCCGCGCTGGCGGCGCGGCGCGCCGAGCTCCGACCGGGAGCGGGGCCCCCGTCGCGCCCATCCGCCCGCCCCAGCCATGGGGGCGGCAGGGGGGCTCCGAGCTGGATGCGCCCAGCTCGCCATCGCTCGGACCTCCATTCCCTGTGTTTTTTTCCGTTTCGTGCGTGTTTTTTTCGGCAAATGGTCAAGGATGCTCCTCGATGGTCCTCGCCGACGAAAAAACGCACACGTCCGAGCGATGCCAGGCCAGAGGACATTGGTCAAAGGGGAGGGGGAATGAGGGCGAGAATCTGTTTTTTTTTCACCGCAGAGCATCCGATGACCTCGGCCTGCACTGTAAAACACGACAGCGACGCTGCGCTGCAGCGCGAGACAGAGGAAAACAAGACGGCCGTCGAGCTGTGAAGTTATAAAAACGAAAATCTGAGGAGTGGAGGGTCCCAAGAACAGAGCTCCCGCCGGGTGGGGATCGTGGACCAGGTCGACGGCGGGGTAGGCGGCGGGGCGCTTTCGGGCGAGAATCTGTCGAGTGGGGGGTCCCACGAACAAAGCTAGCTCCCGCTGGGTGGGGATTGTGGACGAGGTCGGCGGCGGGATAGGCGGCGGGGCGGGCAAATTCTGTCAAGATCTGTCCCCAGACCTCCGGGGAGCGAAACCGACAAATCCTTCGAGCCGCGCCCAGCCGTCCCAGCGAGGGGGCCTCCTTCTCCCCCCCTTCTCCTGCTGGCCAGAACCAGTGCTGCGCCACCTCAGCCCCCAGCGCCAAACGGCTGCTCGCGGCGGGCGGATCAGTCTGGGGTCCTCCCAAGAGGGTCCCACCGAGGGCGAGCAGAGAGAGCACGAGAGAGAGAGGGTCTCACCCTGCGGTTCGGTCCGCACATGTACATCGTTGAGTGGTGCTGCGGCCAAGGAGGACGAGGATGTGGACGAGGAGGAGGAGGAACAAAGAGGAGGAGGAGGAGGAGGAGGAGGAGGAGGAGGAGGAGGAGGAGGAGGAGGAGGACTCCAATCTTAACGCACGTTCTTGTTTTTGTCCAGACCTGCCCCACGGAGATGAAGATGAGGCCGGTGGACGTCTCGCTCACAAGCAGGTCCTCGCCCTTCTCCAGCGCGCCGCCGGACAGCAGCAGCGTCGTGCAGGTCCCGCGCCCCTCGTTGCCCGTGTCCACGTAGCACATGACCTTGGAAGAAGGAAGACGACGACGGACGACGACGAGAACGACGACGAGGACGACGAGGACGACGAGTACGAGGACGACGAGGACGACGACGAGGACGACGACCCCCCAAGCACGCGGCCCAGAGTGGTCGTCGAGCGTCGTCCCAGTGGGCGGCCGTGCGGAGGAGCCTGCCGAGAACCCTGGCAAAGGGGTGGGCCGTAGCCCCCACCCCATTCCCGGCCACGGCTTGGTGCCCGCCTGCGGCCCTGCCGTAGGCCACCACAGAAGAAAAGAACAGAAACACGGAAACATCAACTGTGACACTCCGCGCGGACTTCTTGGCTCCGCGCCGGCCCCCCCCCCCCCTGGCGGCGCCTCTGGCGCCGCCCCTGGCGCGCTCTGCGCGCCAGGGCCAACAATTCATGCTCATGTGGCGTTTCTTCCTCGACGCCAGGAGCTGGCTGCAGTCGAGATCGGCGCCGGCCTCCTGCAGCCTCTCGGGGCGGCCGGGAGCTCGTTGGGTGGCCGTGCGGCGTCCCTGGCGGCCGCTTTGGGCGGTCTTCTTGCCGGTCTTGGGGCCAGGCGGGGACGTCCACGGCCTGCCCCCCGGAGGAGGAGGCGGGGAGACGTGGGGCCCCGGGCTCAAGGGGCTCCGGTTGGCCGGACGGGGCGGGGCCATCATGGAAACTCGAGGGGCCCAAGGACACACAAATGAATACACACAAAACCTGACCTGACAAGAACGGGAAGCGAATGTTCGAACGTTCGTTGCAGGTGTGGCATCACAGGGGGACGTCAAAACT
>CAUYUJ010000626.1:77922-111314 GCA_963575745.1 Prorocentrum cordatum
GGGGTCCCGGGGGGGAGTCCCGGGTCAGATACGACGCCCCCCCGTACCGACCTTGAGCAACGTCGTAATTGAGTCGAAGGGAAGCCCCTTCCCTTTCCCTTCCCCGACGGGGGGGGGAGGGGGGGTCCCGGGGGGGGTCCCGGGGGAGTCCCGGGTCAGATACGACGCCCCCCCCCGTACCGACCTTGAGCAACGTCGTAATTGAGTCGAAGGGAAGCCCCTTCCCTTTCCCTTCCCCGACGGGGGGGGGAGGGGGGGTCCCGGGGGGGGTCCCGGGGGAGTCCCGGGGAAGTCCCGGGTCAGATACGACACCTCCCTCCCCCACCTTCTCGTCCTTCTCCCCGTTCCCCCAAACCATCCCACAGCCCGTGCCTCATGCTGCGCATTGCGAACAGGGTCGGCGGCACCGGCCGTAAGGCCTTCGCAATCGAGAGATTGTGCATCAAGGAAATAGAAGGCTATGATGACGAGGGGGAGGGGAGGAAGACGAGGAGGAGGAGGAAGAGGAGAAGCTGTGTAACCCCGCGAGTCATCCACGATGTTGGAATACACCCTCCCTCCAAACTCCCTCTTCGTAGGCGTCTATAACGGCTCATTTCCACTGAGGGAACTGCCTCGTTGGAAGACGACCGTTTGAAGAACCTGAACCGTGCAACGACACTACTCTCGGGACTCAAACGCCACGGATCAACATGACTGTTGCGTCTTGACGATCCTCAATCGTGCCATCCCTGGGACTTCAACACAGCGAAGCATAACAACTATTTCCCCCTCATGATCTTGAGTCTTTCAAAAAAAAATCCTGGTACGCTGACCATGGGAATCGGTGATGCTCTTGCAAGCTTTGAAGAAGGAAGTTGCGCGTCGCTGACGCGAGAACCACATTTTGAAAAGGAGTGGCCCACAATCCGTGAAACCGTTTTGCAAAAGTTTACAAACGAATGTGCGCGGCGCTGAAGCTAAACTTACATTTTGAAAACGACCCGCCATCAATCCGTGTAACCCTTGCACATGTTGAAAACGAATGCGCACATCGCAAATGCGAGAGCCACATTTTCAAAATAGCCCGCCCTCAATCCGTGGACTGCTTGCGAATTATAGAAATGAGCCTGCGCGGCGCTGAGGCGAGAGCCACATTTTGAAAACCACCCGACTCAATACGTGAAGCTCGTGCAACGGTTTAATTCGAATGTGCTCGTTGCCAACTTCTCAGTTTCAGGGTCAGAAGTGGTGAAAAAGTCTCAGGCGAAAAGCCCATCCCGCCCCTTCGACCAGCACCGAGGTGCGACAGGGGACACTTTTTAGAAAAGGGAAACGGAATGGGGGAGGAGGACGAAGACGAGGACGAGGACGCTGACGCTGAGGAGGAGGAGGAGGAGGAGGAGGAGGAGGAGGAGGAGGAGGAGAAGGAGGAGGAGGAGGAAAAGGAGGAACAGGACGAGGAGGAACAGGACGAGGAAGAAGACTCGGCCTTGCGCGTGGTCTGTGCCGAACCCTGACCGCGCGTGAACCCGTGCAATCAGAGCCCTACCTCGAACGATCATCGAGCGAGAGCGATGAGGTCGTGAGTAGCGCGCGCCGTGCAGCCTGTCGTACGTGCTCGTACCCAGGCAGTCGCAAATCGTGAGACCCCTCGAGGGCTGGGGGGGACACCCCACTGGCCTCCCAGTGCCGAGCCCACGTCGCTGCGGGCGACGGGCAGGCCTCCGAGGCACCCGCCCCGCCCCGAGGAGGGACCCACACTCCAGCAAGCGACGGACGAAAGGGGAACGACGCGGGAGAGAGGGCGACGAGGCGAGAGGGCGAGGCCAAAGCAGGAGAAGAGCAGAGGAAGCAACGGAGGGGAGTGTGGGTCCCCGAATTCTGGAAGATAGCCACTCCGAGGAAACAGTGAGGAGTGCGCGGGGCCGGGGAGCAACGGTGCGAGGGTCACTAACGGCGCACCGCCGGGCAGTCCCCACTCGCACCGCGCCCCCCGCACGGCGCGGCCTAGAGGAACGGGGCCTCGGGCATCGAGGTCACGTGGCAGTCAGGTACTCGGTGGTGGTCAGCGCGGGCGTGCACACAAAGCCGCGAATACACCACATAACATCATCAAAGAACGAGAGAGAGCGCGCAGACGCCGAAGTCGGGCGGCGGCATCAGGTACGTGGGTGCGAGGAGGACGTATGGACCAGCCCGTCTGAGTATGTACTGTCAAGTATCTGTAAAAAGTAAGTGTCCATCTGAGCCAACTGTGAGCAGTCAAGTAAGACGAGGGGTTCCGTCTCATAGACTTGAAGCACGAGTCGGCGGGAGTCCACCAACCTCAGATCCTCCGGTACACAACGCTCCTTCGGAAAGATAGTTCGTGAACTCAGAATATGGAGGTGCTGTCCACGTCCGTCATACAATGTCATTCTGCGAGAGTTCCCGTGCTCTGATGCGGGCAAAGAGGGCAGCCCGACGAGCCTCCCACGGGGCGGGGACCGAATCTGGCTGACTTACTTCGCGCCCTTGCCCTTGCTCTTTTGCTTCGTCTTGTCGAGGATGCGCTGCGCCATGGTCTCCAAGTGCCCCTGAGGGGCGGTCCCGAGCTTGAGCTTCGCGTCCTCCAGCTGGGCTAGCTTGATGATCGACTGCTCCACCTCCAGCTTGCTCAGATGACGCTCGGGCGGACCCCCTTGAGCGTCCGCCAGCTGCACCGTGATGTCCCCGCCGATCGCGAACTGCAGTCGTGTGTACTCCTCGTTGTAGCACTTCTTCAAACGGAAGTGCCTGATCACTAATCCTAGCTCCGCGGCCGAGCTGATCGACACGAACTTCTCGTAAAAAAGGACCAGGGTTTGGTACGCCTGCGTCCCCAACTTCTGCAGCTTCTCTGAATCGACCATCGACTTGAACACGCCGCGCGCTATGTACAAATGTGGTGGCCCCAGGTGGGGCTTCGCTGCCGCGATGGCTGCCGCCTCCGCGTACATCTTGCCTGCTCCTCGCCCTGCGACCACCAGGAAGCTCAGCGTCGGGACGACCAGGCACACCCACTCCGACGCCGCCAGGTCCCTCAGCAGCTGCGCGTGCATGCACGCCATCTTGAGCAGAATCGATATGGCCTGCTGCATGTCTCGAGCCCGAAGGGCCCCCTCGACCTGCTGAAGACCGTCTTCTGCCTCGTCTGCTGCGTCCCCGAGGTTGGCCTTTTTTCCCCGAGGGTGCTCCTCCGAGGTCCTCGCCGTCGCCTGCCTTGCGCTTGTGCTTCTTGATCAGCAGCTCCAGGTCCATGGACTCCGCGTCTGGTTGCGACATGCCGCGGTCGAAGCCGAGGCCGAGGGAGAGTAGGAGCACCCAGGGCACAGTGTGTGCGTATGTGTACCTGCAGTTGTCGGAGATCTTGAGCCGTGAAGCTGCATACGGGGCATTCGAGTGAAAAAGGTTGAACAACTTCTGCCGCCGTGTAGCTACTGCGTCCAAGAGCGCAGCGATTGTGGGCATAAGACCTCATAACATGTCGCTGAGCATTCTCCCGAGTGCTGAGAACCTGGAGGCACCTGAAACACTGGTTCGTGACCGTGAGAAGTGCTGCCTCGTTTCGAACTTTGTGAACTCTGCCTGCATGCAATAAAAGAGCTTTCATGCTGGTGAAGGTGTCGCCGCACCGCTGCCCCTCTGAGTTCTTCAGATTGCAGACGAACTCGCCAGGGGCGTCCACCTCCTCCTCCACCTCCTCCTCCATCACGATACTCGGGGCCACCGAGGGCCCACTAGGTGGTGCGATCGCTTTAGAAAAATAGGTGGCCCTGATAACTGTGAGGTCAATCGAGGCCCAGTCGTCGAACTCCTTAGTGTAAAATAGACCCAAGAGAGGAAAATCTTCTGGAACTAAATCAGCGAACTCCTCAGACTGGCTTCTGGCAAACTGGAGGTCCTCAAGTACCTGACGGGCCCAGGGGTTAGCCTTTTCGTGGATGGTCCAGTCGTCGTTCATGCTAGGTATGTCATTGATCGTGCCTAGTATGCATGCCCGAACCTGCCTGTGGGCGCTAGGGTATTTAATCCAGGACTGATACCAGCGTAGCCTCCGAAGTCGCAGTTCGTCTGCCAGGGGAAGGATCTGCCAGTAGGCCCATACCCTATGAGAGCTCCACTTCCAGCGCACCCCGTCGTGGTCCTCAGTGCCCTTGACCCCGAGACCCCTACGCATCGCCCTCATCATGATCTTGTCACCCTCGACCGTGAAACTTTTATCTGGGACCCTCCCCTCCATCCCCGACAAGAGAGCACCTTGCACATACGAAAGGATGGCCATGCGCTTGATGCCGCGGGCGGCCTCGTGGACAAGGAAGTTAGAGATGATGCCGAGGCCAGTCCGTCCAGCCTGGAATCTTTTTCCTTTCTCAATCTGCAACGATCCCTGCACCGTCAGCCAACCGCCGAGGATGCGCATAAATCTGCCAAACTGCCCAGAGAGACGCAGAGTGCCTGCATGCAGGAGGCGGCGTTGGGCGATGCAGCCTTTCCCAAAAAGCCTAGCAAGTGTGACTCGCTTGCCCTCGTTGAGCCCCACGCCGATGCCGTCCAGGGAGGATGCTAACTTACTGCTGCTAACCTGTGCCAGTGCGGTAAGGTGACGTGCCTCTCCTCCTCCTCCAAAGGGTTCAGGTCCTCTCCCTGGGATCACCGTCTTCGTGATATCGTCGGCGTACAGTGTGATTCCCGTGTCCGTGCGTGTGCCGTCCACCTCCTCCGCCTGTGAATACGTGTACGAGCTCGTCCCCGCCCTCCAGCTCAGAAAAGCCTCCAGGCCCTGGAGATAGAAATACGGGAAGCCTCTGGCGGGATTAGGGTGTCCCATGAGCTCTCCAGAGGTAGGCCTGAGGGAGATGGGCCTGTCGGGTCCCATGATCTGCATCGCCGTCTGCATCGTGCGAGAGTGCTGGAACCTAACGTCCTCGGGGAGGTAGAGGGACTCGAGGCAATTCAAGATCGTCTCTCGTGTCGTACTGGCGAAAGCGTTCGTGGCATCTTCATTGATGATGGCGTGTGATAGCGATAACTTCTGGAGCCTCCAGCTCAAGCAGTCCTGCACCGCGATGGCGTCTTCACGCCGGCGGCGACGAGCAAAGCCGTGACAAAAATACGGAAGTGGGTCACGGTGGCGACGAGCCCGATTCCAAAGATGGGCGTTCCACGCCTTGCCCATCGGGCAGAAGAGATGTATCCAACGTTGTCCGAGCGGTCCTGGCTTGCCATTGCCCTTGTCCAGGCCCACGATGTGAGAGATGTCGAAGACCAGTGGGGTGGAGGAAGTCCGCCGAAAGGATCCGATGATGTCGAGCATTCTTTCCCTGAAGGCCTGTGCCGTCGCAGGGGTAGGGCACGAACCCACTCCACCACGTTTGAACTTGTGCCACTGGTCGGGGTCGATCAGGATCAGCCAGAGCTCCGACGGCATACTCCACGCGGGTGTAGCTCGTCTCTTCGGTGCCCTGCGGAGCGCCCTGATGACGCCCGAAAGGTCCTGAGCTGCCGTCTCTAAATCTACCATCTGCATCGTGTCGTAGCGCTGCTGGTCCGTGCGGTGAGCCTCGTCCCCCTCGTAGGTGCGGTCGAAGCGCTCCGTCAGCTCCGCCTGTAGGTCGCAGTCCACCGCCGAGAGGCCGCCCTGCTGAGCGGGCAAGCGTAAGAAGTCGGCGATGTCCTGTGGTTCGCAGTTCTCCTCTCGTGCCTTGAAGTACTTCCGATGTCGGGGCCCTCTGCCCTTGCGGGCCAGTCGCCGAAGCAGAGTCTGCACGGCGAAATGGTCGTGCTCCCTCCAGGCGGAGTTGAGCTCACCGACCAGCAGGGAGTTGCGTTCCTTGGTGATCTGGCGTGACAGCTGCCTGAGCCTGAACGTGATCCTCGCCAGTTCCAGTTCGACGTCCGCACGTGCCTCCGAGAGTGAGGAGTGCGCGGGGCCGGGGAGCAACGGTGCGAGGGTCACTAACGGCGCACCGCCGGGCAGTCCCCACTCGCACCGCGCCCCCCGCTCGGCGCGGCCTAGAGGACCTCGACCAATATGAAGTTCACGCAGCCGTCGGCGACGTGCCAGGACCTCCGAACGCAGCCTCTCCAGAACCGACTTCTCAGCCGCCGCAGGTGAAGGGCGTAAAAACTCCGTCAGCGCCGCCTCCCTGAGCAGCACCGAAATCGAGTTCCACAGCTCGTCTGTCGTAGGCCGTGAGCAAAGCCGTACCCATTCATCTTCAGGGATAGTCAGGATGGCTTCGTGGACCCGTTCCACCGCAGAGGTGCACTCCTCCCCGCCGCGCAGGATGCGCAACATGGAATCGAAGTCCCAGCACTGCCTCTGGGTAGAACTGGCCTCGAAGCGGTAGCTGCATTCCATGAAGACGGGGCGGTGGTCCCTGTCGTCCAGGGTATTCACGGGCTGGAGCCGCCTCCCCGCAGGTCGAAGAACACGGCAGACTCGGACGTGAGGAAGCAAGCCCGTCGGAGCGTGGATAAAGTCTATCCGCGACGTGTGTCCCAGTGGCCCGTGAAACGTTGGCCCAGCTGGGTAGTGCGTGTTGATCGCGCTCAGCGCCGTGTCCCTCAGAACCTGGTGCCAATGCTTGCCAGCGAAGTGCCCCAACTCAGCCCCACAAGGGCCCACGTGTGCGTCGGCTTCCCGTTCCCAGTCCCAATCGGCTCCGTGTGTACTGGCGTCCCGTGGGGCCGTGACGCACTCGCCGTCCAGCGTGTCGTCTGCGCAGAAGCCCAGTTGGTCATTCAAATCGATGCCGACAAACGGTGTGCACCTGGAGCCCACTCCGTTGATGACCGACTTCGCCCAGTTGCAAAGTCCCAGCACGACGTTCCGATACTGTGTACGTCCGCCGCGGAGCGACGGAAGAGTGGGGAAGTAGAGCACCATGAATAGAACGTCCGAGGTCTGTGATTTTAAACGTACTGCTCCGCCACGTCCACTTAGGAAACTGGGCGGCGTGAAAATCTTACGAATGAAGTTCCTCGGGAAGCGCCTCTGGTGGAGGAAGATCGACACCCCGCAACTCTTGTTGGAGGCCCTCGTCCACCCGAAACTCAGTTCCCAATGATAAGGATGAAGGAAGCGTGAGTGTGTGTCCTCTGTCTGGCGACGGGAGGTACCTGGCAGCATGATAGCTCCAATATTTTTGAATTCGTCAGAGATCTCCGATGCCCGCGTAGCCCCCGTCAGGAACATGGGATTATAGACGCACGTCCGAAGTGTGAATGTGTTGCCATCTTCAGCGCGGGGGCGGGTCCTCTCCATCACCAGGGCGCCAAGCACGCCCAGCTGCAGGAAGGCGAAGGCGCTCACGGCGAGGAGCCAGCGCCTCGCGCGAGGGGCCCCGACCCCCTCTCTCATGGGCGAGGAGAGCCCCTCGAGGGAGAAGCCATGCCGCTGAAACACCTGACTTTGTAAGGAAGTGTACTGAAGTGCCGCGGGAAAGGGGGGTGGTCTGGGCCGCTGCAGCGGCTACAGGACGAGGAGGAGGAGGAGGAGGAGGAAAAGGACGAGGAGGAAGAGGTCGAGGAGGAAGAGGCGGAGTGGGAGGAGGAGCAGGAAAAGGAGGTGGGGGGAGACAGGACACCGGTTAAAGAGTTCATATTCAATGAGGTGACGCGCTGCTACCGCCCCAGGCTCGGGCGGTGGGGGAGGGGGGAAGGGTGGGAGGAAAGGAGGAGGAGAAGGAGGAGGAGAAGGAGGAGAGAGAGGAGCAAGAGGACGAGGGTGAGGGGCATGAGGGGGAGAGGGTGGCGGAGGAAGGGGTGCGGTCTCTCTCTCTCTCTCTCTCTCTCTCTCTTTGTTTTTCTTTGTTTCTCTCTCTCTCTCTTTCTCTCTCCTCTTTCCGTTCAGGCCAGCTTCTCCATAATTTCTGAAAGCGGGCCGTGGATTGGGGAAAACGCACAACTGTACAAGACCCAGTCTCTGGCGCAGCAGGCCTGCGAGGGCTGATGCCCGCAGACAGGGTCCAGCGCGGGGGCGCGGCGCGTTGTCGTCAAGCGCTTACGCTTCTATGACCCAGCCGAGCAGGTCGCAGGAACCGTCCCACGCAGTGATGATGAGGTTTCCAATCTCTGAAAGGACAGCCGCGACACTCTCGACAATGACTTCTCGAAAACATGCACTCTACGCGCGCGCGGTGCGGCATCTTCAAGAAATATGAAGCCGCCGCAAAACTCATCTGCGAGGGGCTCCACAAGAGAAGTATTAAACATCTGAGACTCCACTGCGTAACTCACGGACCGAATGATTCACGACCTCTTACGCCCCCGAGCTCCACCCCCAAGCTGTCGGACGTTGCCCCGGCGGGCCTCCCGCCGAGAAGCTCCCCGCCCATGCTCCTGGACGCCTCCGCGAAGAGAGTCTCCACGGGCACCGCGAGTCCCTTCATGCGGTGCATGTCCGAGGGCCTCTCCATGGGGCCGAGGTGGTGAATCTCGTGAATGGAGCCCCCCGCCGCTGTCATCAAGAGGTCATTGTCGCTGGGATCCCTCTCCGAGATTGTTTCGTCTCGGGAAATGTACTCAATGTAGACTTGCTTGTCGGACGTCGGCAGCGCCGCTAACTCCTCGCCCATTCCTCCGCGCCTGAGAGCTGCCCCTTCTCGAGCGCGAGCTCGCGGGTGTAGGGGGGTGGCGGGGGCAAGGATTGAATGCGCCCACGATAATGCTTGAAGAAGCCGGCTACGGACGCGAACTCTTCCAGGCAGAGGTGCTCTGGGCTCCTCGAGGCCCCCCAGGGGACTTGCGTGCCGTGCTCAAGCCTTTGGGCAGTGCCCTCTATCCATGCTAGCTGAAATATGCTGCCTATCTCTCTTTGACCCTGAACGTGCTCTCGCAGGTCGTGCAGTACCTGGTCGTCGGAAGTGCTTTCCTGATGGGAGGCCTGCCGCGACTGCCGCCCGACGTTGCTGACGCGCGCGCGCGCGACTGCTCTGCGCCGGGCGATATAGCGCCGCGAGGTGCTGCCATCCGCAGGGGCCTCCATGCATCGGCGCGCGCCAGCTCTGTCAACGGCCTGGGCCGTCTCGCTCGAGGTAGCCTTGGAAAAAAAAGAACCCTGCGCGGAGCTCTTCAACATCGAGCCTCACAAACTCGCTGCAGTCCGCGCAAAAGAAATCACAAGCACTCCGGCATTGCAGGCTGGCCCCTGACTCCGTGGCCTGGGGCCCCTCTAGATCTTGTTGGGCCTGTCGAGCCCGAGGGTTGGCGCGCCCTGAGACTCGACCATCTTCCAACGCAGGCACATCAAACTTGGTCGTTCTAACACGGCCGAGCGGAACTGCGAGTTACCCTCGCGCATGTCCACGATTTTCTGTAATCCCCTAGCGCGCCCAATCCTAGGCTCTAGAAACAGCGGCGCAAGCCTGAATTTCCACGTGATCTCCTCGTGGCTGGCGGCGCGCTCGTCTCCTGCATCTTCCTCCCACCGCGCTGCGCAGCGCAGTGCGGCCGATCCGCGCGCCGCAACCCCTGGCCCTGATAGGGCCGCGTTGGCGAGCAGGCTCTGGGCCATCGTGCGTTTCACCGAGAAGGGGGAACCGCTGAAGCAGAATCTGCTCACGGAGTGCCGGGGCGCCTCGACGACCGAGAATAGTTGCCGAAGCTCGGGCCCAGCGGCGGGCGCGGCCGACTGGAGGCCTCCGAGGCAGCGGGCGCGGCGCGTCGTCTGTCCAACAATGCCCCGTAGAGCTGCAGCGCGCAATCTGCGTTGAAACTGATGGGCCCCGAGGCATCGACCATAAAATTCGCCCTCCTGCTTGCTGATGTTCTGTCCCGCCCCGACCACCGCTAACCCCTCCATCGATCGCCCAGTTCTCGTCTTCGCCCACTCTGATGACGCACTCCTCCACGCCCCCCCCCCGTCTCCATGTTCGCTAAATCGTCTGCGCGGCTCGCCGAGGCAAACAGCTCCAGGCAATCTGGCGACCGGGGCCCAGCTGCTTCGACGCGCGGGCGCCGCCCTCGAATAACAGCGCAATCTGCAACCTTCTCCACGATTGGGGCCCAGTGGCTCGCGCAAAACAACTGAGTGGCACCCGCGTCGCCTGCGCGCAAATCGGACCGCGCCTGCTTCAAAAGAGGAGCCGCTCTCGTCCTCTAGCAGAAGTTTGTTGTGTTAGATCCATTATCAAATGAACTGCCTGTCTACATGCGAGTATCAAGCGCGCGCTTTCTGGGAGCATGTGGTGCTGCACCTTGCAATGTGCATCAGTAGTGTCGCGACACCTGCGCGCGTGCGCGATGCCCGCTGCCCGCGCGCGACATGAGCCCACCAGTAACACCCCCTTTAACCGCCCCCTCCACCTGCGCCCGAGCCCGCTGCGAAGCCAATTGGGAGGCCCCCACTCGGGCTCCGCGCGCGCAGGAGCTGCCGCGTGAACGGCGCGCCCGCGACAGCGCATGACCAATGAACTGCGCCATCGCAGACACGCATGCAACCATTCCTCGGTGGACTTGCTGTCTCAACTGGACGTCGCCCATGCCGGCGACGAACCGCGAGGGCCGTCTTCATCGCACCCCTAGCACGATCAATCTTGACAAACTCCCGGGCGCATCCAATCCCCCCCCCCACTTGTCGGCCTCCTTTCGTTGAGCCGCTTCGGGTGAAATGCTAATGCGGGAATCTCCGGCAGGAGCGACCATGCTGGCCAGGCGCGCCAAGATCTCGGCCTCCAAACTGATCCACTGAAAAATGCCCAGCCCTCTGCTGCTTGAAACACGGCCTTCGCTTCCCCCATCAACTCCGCCCACCCCTCATCGATCCTCTGCTTCACTTAGGCCAGGTGAGCCGGGATGGCCGAACATCCCCCAGAGAGCGGGTCCAAGTGCATTCTTTGCGCCCGCGAGAATGCCGAGGCCACGCTGTCGGCAATGGCTGCAAAACGGCGCCGTCGAAGCCCGCGCCGTCTACGCGCGAGCAACCTAAAAAGTTCCTGAACGAGGTAGTGATTCTGGTATTTTGCTGCTAGTCGTAGCTCTTGTGCTCTGCGCTCCTGTGCCCGTATTGTTGGCGTGCTTTTCCTATTCGCTTACCCTGGTTGTGGATCTGCTGCGCGAGATGCTCTAAGTCCTCGCCCCCTGCCGATCCTCGTAGCTCCCTCTTTTTTTGAGCACTTGAACTCTTTCCTAAATGCCCGTGTATACCGGGGGGTCAGCAAGCTGGGGCGCCGCGGCTTGATGAAGGGCGCGAATCAGCACATCATTCGTGGCATCTGCGTTCCCCTGCTCCGCCGACGAATCGAACTACTCCTGAGCCTTCGAAACCTCCTCCTCCTCCATGGCATTCGGAACTTGATTTCGTTTAAAGCCCACCTGTACACACTGATAGAGTGCCTCTCGATTCGGTCTGGGCGGACGTCGGGGCAAGGGCCCAAGCGAAAGCTGAGCGATGAGCGACACCAGTACAGGCCCGTGGTCACGAGGCTCGCGGGCCTTCATGGTATGCAGCCTGCGTGCCGACGAGGAAAGAATTTGATTGCAATCAACCGTATGCAACATCTCAACAAAGAGCAGTCTGTAATCTATGTACGCGCAGCCCTTCTCTCCAAGGTACATGGGCGGCCCCGCTGCGTAGGGTAGAAATACTCGCGGGACCCCATCCGTTCAAGTTCGGTCTGGACCTGGCCGAAGATGGAGTGATTCGCCCTGTGCCATGGACTCCTTCCATTCGGTGTTGTGGGCTATGCGGGGGGGCGCCGCTCAACTCCGTCATCACGATAGGCACGACAACCCTGTTTCTAATCACTGCCATCACCTCGGCGGTCCTTTCCATCGAATGCTCTAGGGTCCTCTCGTAGTGCTGCCGTCCTCCCGATGATGTCTCCCTGGGCGGGAAGTACGCCACGATGATGCCGTAGCGAAGTCCTGGCGGTTCCAGAAAACCAACCAGCCCACGACCTCGTATACTCTTCGGCACGTCGAAACCTCGATTGGTGCTCTAGATCGAGATCCGCGACCGTCTGAGCAACAAAGCAGCTCCACAGCTCTTTGTGGTGAACTGGCCATAGGAGTAGCCCGCCTCGACTCTGGCGTACTGGCCCACGGTCCTGGTGTCCTCCGTGACCTCGCCTCGGCTCTTAACCTGGGTTCCCACGCGAGCAATCATATCCTCCTTGCGCCCGAGCTCGCGCACCATGTCGAGCCACCTGCTGTAAGTGTTCGCGCACTGCGGGTTGTCCACCCCCATACCCGCATCACATTTTATCTTTCCAACGTTTCTCTCTCGAGCCTGTGACCCGGCGGCCGTCGCCAGCTGCATGTGCCCCAAGAGAAGCCCATGGCAACTTGCGAGAAATGCAACCTCGGAGGGCCGGGGAAACCATGTTTATGACAACCGAACGAACGTATTCAAACACACCCACATTTGTTATGGCGAACTGCCGCGCATGAGATTGCGTGGGACATTGCTCAAGCCGCGCCATGACTATGAACGCACAATTGCGTCTACAAAACACGCAAGAACAGGTTTATAAAAAAACGAAGAGGATTCATACAACGAGTTGTAAAAACGGAAACGTCGCGATTCGCAATGCGCCGCGGGGGCGCGTCGACTAAGTCCACAAGCATGCCGGAAAGCATGTGAAGATCATCCTGGTGGGTGTGGGGGTGGGTTGGTCTCTCTCTCTCTCTCTGTGTCTCTGTCTCTCTCTCTCTCTCTCTCTTTTCTCTCTCTCTCTCTCTCTTTTCTCTCTCCCTCTCTCTCTCTCTCTCTCTCTCTCTCTCTCTAGCTGTTTTTAATAAATCTCGGAATGTTCGCAAACATCGTGGCGTTGACGCCGCCAATCCTGCGAACTTCATGTGGGGGAAAGGCCTCGCGGACAGGTGTGTGGGAGTGGCCGCTTCGAGGGTGGGGCGCGCGCTGGCGCCTGACTTGGGCCACCTGAAAAGGAGCGAGGGAGGACGAGGAGAAGGGGGGGTGGGGGGGGGGGGAACGGGGACAGGGGGGGCTGAGGGGAAGAGGATGAGGAGAAGGAGGAGGAGGAGGAGGAGGAAGAGGAGGAGGAAGATAAGGAGGAAGAGGAGGAGGAGGAGGAGGAGGACAAGGAGCAGGAGGAGCAGGAGGAGGAGGAGTAGGTGGATGATGGTGATGATACTGATGATGATGATGATGATGATGATGATGATGATGATGATGATGATGATGATGATGATGATGATGGTGATGATGATGAGGAGGAGGAGGAGGAGGAGGAGGAGGAGGAGGACAAAGAGGACGAGGAGGATTTTTTTTTTCCAGTGCGCCGCTGCCAGGAGGAGGAGGAGAGGGAGGAGGACGAGGATGAGGAGGAGGAACAGGAGGAGGAGGAGGAGGAGGAGGAAAGGAGCAGGGGAGGAGGGGGATATCCCTGGCCGCCAGTCCACACGAAGTAGGACGGGGAAGGGGGAGGACGGTGGTGGGGAAACAACAACTACTGATACCGCTGCTCCCAAGTTCTCTCCCAGGAAGCAGTATGACCAGCATTTCGAAACGAATCCAGCCGTGGCAACGAAAGAAGGGTGCAGAAGAACTAAGCACAACATAAACATATACTTTTGGAGGTCCGCGCGAACTTCTTGGAACGGCGTGGGAAACCCCTCCCTGGCGCGCGGAGCGCACCAGAGGCGGCGCCAGAGGCGCCGCCTGACAAAGGCATTCGCGCGGAGGGCCCACCGCGGAAGCGCCGCAGGGCCCAGCGCCGATCCAAGGCATCTGCGCGGACCTCCGACAATTTATGATTGTGCCGTGCCTTTTTTTGTTTTCCGGAAGCAGCGGTGTCGGTATATGTTTGCGACGAGGGGGAGGCCAGCGCCTCTCGTGAGGTCGAGATCGCCGAGGGCCTCCCTGGAATTTCCCGGTACGGAGCGAATCCAGCACGTGGCAGCGAAAGGAAAACATCCTGCAATTTTCAAGCTTGAGGATAATACATAGTGAGGAAGTCTCAGACCCTACCGGCGTGATTGGGGGTGCGACAGGGAGGACGTCTTTATAAGGAGAAAGGATGAAGGCGGCGGGCGCCTCTGGTGAGGTCGAATGCGCCGAAGGTTCCCCGCGCCAGCAGGACAAGCCCGACCAGCCGGCCCAGCGCGGCCGCCGCGCGCATGGCGCGCGCCCGCTGGTGCGCGGCCCCGCGCCTGTGGCGGGTGCGCGCATCCGCGGTCCGCGCCGCAGTGAAGGCCCGAGCCAGGCCTGAGGAGGAAGAGGAGGAGGAGGAGGAGGAGGAGGAGGAGGAGGAGGAGGAGGAGGAGGAGGAGGAGGAGGAGGAGGAGGAGGAGGAGGAGGAGGAGGAGGAGGAGGAGGAGGAGGAGGAGGAGGAGGAGGAGGAGGAGGAGGAGGAGGAGGAGGAGGAGGAGGAGGAGGTGGAGCAGGAGGAGGAGAAGGAGGAGGAAGAGGAGCAGGAGGAGGCGGTGAAGGAGGAGCAGGTGGTGGTCGTCGCCTCCTCCGGGGACGCGCCGCGGCCCGCAGGACGAACGACCCCAGCGGCGCGGAGGTTTCGCGGCTGATGCCGAAGCCCGGTGGGGGAGGCCGGCCGCTCGGGCGCTCAGAGACATACGAATGCCATATGTCATCCTTGGAGGTGCGCGTCCGACCCGAACATATAGTAGACCCATCGTGTAGTATATCTCTTCCCGAGCGGTGTGGCCAGAAAGCGCCCGCCACGATGCACGCACCAGAAGATTTATCGGTGCGCGCGTCGCCCCTGAGGGGGCGACGCACATATGGTATAAGTATGTTGGGGTGGCGCCGAGAAGAGGCGAGGAAAGCCAGGAGGACTACATTAGGAAACGACCGGGAGCAAGCCATATTAATCGAACGTAAGTGAAAAAATTAAACGGAATCTGCCAGGATTGAGCCGGGCTGAGCCGGCATTGAAAATTATCCAGGCGAAAGACCCAACCTTATGCAGTTGTGAGTCACGCGTTGTGGGTGCCGCTTTCGGTGGAGCTCCCTATGGGGCCACAAACGCGCAAGGTATGTGCCGTAACGCGTGGGGGCTGACGCATGCGGGCGGTCCCACTGGGGCCTTCGCTGGGGCTCCCTATGGGGCCACGAAGCGCTGTACTGGGTGGTGGCTGACGCATGCGGGCGGTGCCCCTCGCTGGAGCTCCCGATGAGGCCACGCAGCGCTGTGCTGGCTGGGGAAAGCGCATGCGGGCGGTGCCGCTGGGGTCTGTCTGTGGAGCTCCCTCCGGGGCCACGAAACGCTGTGCTGGGTGGTGGTTGACGCATGCGCGCGGTGCCACTGGGACCTTCGGTGGAGCTCCCTACGGGTCTACAGGAGGGGGGGACGCATGCGGGCGGTGCCTCTGGGACCTTGGGTGGAGCTCACCATGGGCCCACGAAGCGCTGCAGTGGGTGGGGGGTCGCACGCGAGCGGGCCACTGGAGCCCCCTACGGGGCCACGAAACGCTGTACAGGGTGGGGGGGACGCATGCGGGCGGTGTCACTGGGGCTTGGTTGAGCTCCCAATCGATGGGGCCGCGAAGTGCAAAACTGGGTGGTGGCTGACGCATGCCGGCGGTCCCACTGGGACCTTCGGTGGAGCTCCCCATGGGGCCACGAAGCGCTGTACCGGGTGGTGGCTGACGCAGACGGGCGGTCCCACTGGGGCCTTCGGTGGAGCTCCCTATGGGGCCACGAAACGCTGTACTGGGTTGAAACGCAAGGAGGAAGGGCTGTGCTGGGTGGTAGTTGACGCATGCGGACGGTCCCGCTGGGACCTTCGGTGGAGCTCCCTATGGGACCACGGAACGCTGTAATGGGTGGGTTGAAACGCAGGGAGGAAGGGCTGTGCTGGGTGGTGGTTGACGCACGCGGGCGGTCCCACTGGGACCTTCGGTGGAGCTCCCCATGGGGCCACGAAGCGAGGTACTGGGTGGATCCTCTCACATCTTGCCACCCGATGCCCCCCTGCCATTATTGGCCGTCTTTGTCTGAATACTGATTTGGCGGCGCGCACAAGGTGGTATGGGGGAGGGGGGAGGCTTCTTAGAAGCACCCTACTTCTTAGAAGGCGCAGGCCCTGCATCTATAGATAAAGGCCCGCGCCTTCTAAGAAGCAGGGGTGTTTCTGCAAAGCCTTCCCCCCTCCCCTTACCCCCCTTCCGCGCGTGGCCGACAGTTGCTGGTTGTTTTCCTGGATGCCACAAAGGGTGCCGCCTGGGATGGCGTTCGCGTAACGTCACTGTCGCCGATGCCTGTTATCCCTGGTTCGTGCCCTGGCCACTAGTGGACTCCACCTAACTGTGTCGCATCTGCCCTTTGCACAACTCGCCTCTTGTACCTGGTTGTGCCGACCGCCTGGACGCGCCGCCAGCTACATGTACCTGAGCCTGCTCCGGCGCGACCCGAAGTGCTTCACCCTCGGAGGGCTTTCCAGCCGCCTGCGGCCCTCCCCCTGCTCCTCCTGCCGCCCCCCGCCTCTGCGCCCAATTGGCGCAACGCTAACCCTATGCTGGTGAGAATCGCACCCTGGGAACAAATAAAGTTGGGGGTCCTGCGAGGACACTTTTTTCCTGGGTTACCGGTGTTGCGGACGGACGACGAAGGGGAGGGGCAGCTCGAAGCATTGAGCGTTTCGCGTGAACCATCCACGCACAACTAACGCGTTCGCGACCGTGCTTTCTACCATGCCAAGCGTTTTGCTTGCGACGTCCTCGAAAAGCTGCTGGTCGCGAAATCAGCGAATCTTCGAAAACTTGCGTTTCTCTTGATACATTCTCACGAAATCTAAAAGAATGATCACTCATGGTGCTATGCATGAGATGAAGATCAGAGCGACAATGCGACCTTTGGGGGTGATTCTAAAGATCGCCCAAAATTCACCTCCCGCGCCTCTTGTGGCACTTTGCACCCACGTACACCCCGTGGATAATCAGGCAGCGGGGGTAAAAGGGGGTGTCGCCTCTATTGTCCGCGGCATGCGGTGAGCCCTGTCAGTGCCTGGCCGCACCTCGGACCTGGGCCGCCGCGGATCAAAGCTTGGGCAGGGCGCCGAGGCATGCGCAGGCCCACCGCCCCCGGCCAGGTCCACTGTGGGCCCGGGAGCGGTGCCTGCGTCCCCTCCCCCCCCGGGGCCCAGCCAAGAGGGCCGTGCGCACCGTTGCGGGGCGCAGGGGGGGCCTGGCCAGGGTCGCGGCAGAAAGATAGGGGCTGGGGCACAAGGAGGGAGGAGGAGGAGGGAGGAGGAGCAGGAGGGGGAGGAGGGGAGGAGGAGGGCACAAGTTGGGTTGGAGGGAAAATCGCCCCGAACGGCCCCTGGAAGAAGGAAGCGCACTAAACGGGAGCATCACGCTGGGCACGCTCCCCCGCCCCGCCTTGGGATAAACCTCCCTCTGCGGACCGCCGAGGGGGCGGTGGAAGAGGAGCCGGCGCCAGCATCAGTTCACTGCAGTGTTCAAGACTGGGCTCGCGTTGGCAGAACCCCCCGGGGGGCCGAGCGAATGCGAGGACGCCCGAGGCAACAAAAAGGCAAAGAACCCGCGAACCTATCTAGTCAAGCAGCCGCTCAGGGATCTCGCCCCCTCGTGGTTTCCTCTGCTGCTCCGCCGACTGGACTTCTTTACTCTCGTCGGCTAGAAGCATTCACTCTCCCTCATCACCTCATTTTCATGCTTAATGCTCCACCTCGATCAGAGCTCCCAGGAGGTGGCAGCTCGAAGGGGAAGTGAACTTGCTGGGGCTGAGCCCCTACTGATTTGTGAGGGGTGTACCGGCAAAGTGGTGAGCGGACCCTTGGGGGGTGAAGGAAGAAAATCAGGAGGATTACGATAAGAAAGATGTGGGGGAACAAAAAGGGTACTGAGGATGAGGGGAAGGATGCTGAGATGGAGGGGGGGGCGAGGAGTAGCAGGAGGCAGAAGTAGTTGTGAAGGAGGGAGGAGGCAGAATGGAGGAACCGAGGAGGGATAGCGGGAGAGCGAGGAGGAGGTCGAAGGATAGGATAATGGAGGAAGGAGGGGCGGAGGAAGAATGGAGGATCGATGACATACCACGACGCCTCCCGGCGACCAGCGCAGGTCGAGCAGGGAACTCGAAGGGGGGTGCGGAATTCAAGCATGGCAGCCCGCGCGGCAACACGCACCAGAACGTCCCAGTAGGAGGAGCGCGTTGACGAGGAGGGAGCCATGCGGTGAAGATGGCGGGGAAGACGAGACATGCGAGCAGGAGGAGGGACCGATGAATGCTCTCAGGGCCAGGGGCGGCAGAGGGTCAGAGGCGCAGGGCGACGACGGCGAGGACGAGAACGAGGCGAAGTGGGAGGACCGGAGCGAGCAGGGTGACGGTCCAGATCCCTTGCTCCATCAGAAGTTTACACTGGTCCTCCTCCTCCTCGTCCTCCTCCTCCTCCTCCGCCCCCTCCTCCTCCGCCCCCTCCTCCTCCTCCTCCTCTTCCTCCTCCTCCACAATTACTCAATATGAATAATACTCTCCCTCTTCCCCCGATGGCGGCCTCAAACTAGCCGACCCCCCCCCGCGTCCTGCTTTCTTACACACAGGATTCCCGGGAGTTGGGTTTTCGCCTGCATTTTGTTTCAAAATGCTGCTCTCGCCGAGGCGCCGGCCTCATTTTCGGGCCCCGCTCGTTCCGAATCGTGCTCCCGCTGCAGCGCTGGCCTCATTTCCGTGCTTCCGCTCGTTCCGAATCGTGCTCCCGCTGCAGCGCTGGCCTCATTTCCGCGCTTCCGCTTTCGACTCGTGCTCCCGCTGCAGCGCTGGCGTCATTTCCCGTGCCATGCCACAGCACACGCGCACACACGCACACACACACACCACACACCACCACCACCACCACCACCACCACCACCACCACCACCACCACCACAACAACCACCAGCACCAGCACCAGCACCAGCACCAGCACCAGCACCAGCATCAGCACCAGCACCAGCACCAGCACCAGCACCAGCACCAGCACCAGCACCACCACGCACACACGCACGCACGCACGCACGCGCACCACCACCCACTAGTCCGCGGATAGAGAAAATCAGCGCCATGGTAAGGGATGGGAGGGAGGGGTAGGACGTCAGATATGACGCGCGCGCACCTAGCTTGTCCTCCGCCCCCTCCTCCTCCTCTTCCCCCTTCCCCTTCCCCTCCTCCTCCTCCTCCTCCTCCTCCTCCTCCTCCTCCTCCTCCTCCTCCTCCTCCTCCTCCTCCTCACGGCCAGGGCGACGAGTGGCAGCACCTGGCGACGAGGACACCTGTGACGAGATCTTCCAGACACTTCGTGAGTCTGTTCGGCAGGCAGGCAGCTGGGCATTCACAAGGAAAAGGACTGGAAGAAGTAGGTGATCTACACATGCTACGAGCCAACCTACGCCGTCAGGGGCGCTGGAGGCCAACGCTCTGGCCAGCATATGGACACAGGCTCGCGCCAGATCAGCAGGCTACGAGTGTGACGATGTATGGCCGAGATGCGAATTAGGGCAAGACACGATCGCCCATCGCTTGTACGAGTGCTCGGCGAACCGCCAGCTGGAGCACGAGTGGGTGAGCAGGACTGACGGACTGTGCGAGGCTGCGCAAAACGATCTGAATGACGGACGGAATGTCAGTTTCTGGACCCGAGGGATCGTTCCCCCGTCCTGGAACCCAATGTCCTAGCCCCCCGTGTGGAACTCTGGTGAAGGCGAGGACGTTTGGGCTCTTGGGCTTCCTCCGCCTAACCCCTGCCCGTGAGCACCTCCCCTCCGACTGATACCCCCTCCAGGCCCAAGTTGGCTTCCTCGACGGCTCGACCACGTCCAGCGATTCTCGTGTGTGCCGCGTGGGGTGGGGGGGTACTTTCGTTTTGAGGGGGAGGCGGAGCTGGACGTGGATCAGGGCCCCCGAAGAGGATTTGTTGGTACCATCGATGGAAAGCAAACTGTGCCTGCCAGCGAGATCGTGGCCCTGGTCTGGGCCCTTCGGGTAACCACGGGGCCGCTCTTGCTTTGGACCGATTGCAAGGTTGTTTCCCAGGGCTGATCCGAGGGCCTGGCGGAGAAACCGGCTGGTCCTGTAGTTAGCTGGTGGAACAGAGTCAGAGATGCCCTGCTAAGTAGGGGCAACGGTAGATTGGTCGTTCGTAAATGTTTCTCGTACTTGGACGTTGATTCCCATGTAAGCGTAGGCCAATGTGTGTGTGTGTGTGCATGTCTCGGGGGGAAACGAGATGGCTGGTATGCTGGCCCAGCGAGGAGCGGAGGCCGCATCCCTTCCCCTCCGTTCGGCTATCAAGAGATTTTCCCCTGCCAGTGGCTGGTCGTTCAGTCAAGTCTTTTTTGGGGAGGACGGACGGGGGGTGGGCCGCTCGCTCAAGAACCCCCCCAAGAGACATCGTTAAATTACGAATAATTGAACAGTCGGAAAGGCGTAGCGTAGCAAAGCTGCGGCCTCTCTTTGGATGCAGATTCCTTTAGATTCCTCCTCCTCCTCCTCCTCCTCCTTCCCCTCCTCCTCCTCGCGAAGCAGCCAAAGGAGGAAGCCACCCTGCTGCTGCGCCCGCAGTCAGCGCCGGGACGAGGCCTCCCCTCCTCACTCACGGCGGGACCGTCCGCCCAGACAGCATCGGGAGGGATGAGGGGAGGACAAACCTACCTTTAGTAAACCTCCCTTTAGTGAAAACGGCCTGGGGCCGAAACCGACGGCCCTGGACCCGCAAAAATGACGGCAGCGACGCCCTCTCGCGAACCGAAAACGGCCAATTCCTTCATCGACGAGTCAGGGCAGGAGGTCTGTCCACCCCCGAAAGGAGGGGAGGACGGCGGATGGGAGGCGAAGGCAGAGAAGAGGCGTCTCCATCACCCCATCTCCCCCCCAGGCCGCCGCACCTTGGGGCCGGGACGCGTGGCGCCCCGGCGGTGAGATCCGCACCCCATCAGACCTCACACTTATGTCTGGCCTGTCCCCCTACAGGGGGATTTCCGATGAGAATAAAAAATGCCCAAAAAGTACACCAAAAAGGTCAAACAATGCCCCCAAAATAGTCCCCAGACTATTGTTGGACTATTTGTGTTGCTATTTTTAGGGTATTCTTTTATTTTTCGTCGAAAATCCCCCTGTAGGGGGACAGGCCCGACTTAACCTTACACCCCTCTTCCCAGACCCCCGACGTCAGGATTTTTTCACAGCGTCGACCCCCGGAGGTCTCGACACAACTTCTTCTGGACCATATCTTCCGAGGACGACTTCTTCCGCGACGACTTCTTCAGGACCGCGTCTTGGGAACCATTTCTTCCTGACGACTTCTTCTGAACGGCATCTTCCGATCGATTTCTTCCGAGCGACTTCGTCCGAAAATTTCTCCTCCGCCTCATTGTTCATCTTCCACCTCCTCCTCCTCCTCCTACTCCTTGTTATCCTCCCCCTTCTCCCTCGATCTGCTCCGCGACGGTCTCTTCCTAGAACGGTCAATTCCTAAAATGCTTTCTTCCGCGACGAATTAGTCCAGACGACTTCTTCCGGACGACTTCTTCTGGACGGCAATATTCTTCTGAACGACTTCTTCTGGACGTCTTCGTCCGAACCACGTCTTCCAGACGACTTCTTCCGAACGATTTCTTCGACCGGACGACTTCTTCCAAAACGACTTCTTCCGGACGGCTTCCGGACCACATTTTCCGGACCATTTCTTCTGGACGAATTGTTCCGAAACAGTCGGACAGCATACCATTTCTTCTGGGCGACTTCGTCCAGAACGACTTCTTCCGATGCGACTTCTTCAGGTCGACTTCTTCGGGATGAATTATTCCGGGCGATTTCTTACAAACATGTCTTCTCATGGAGCGATTCCTTCCGGGCGACTTCTTCCGGAAGAATTCATCCGGACAATTTCTCCCGATGATGACATCTTCTGGGGCGAGTTCTTCCAGGCGAGTTCTTCCGGGCGACTTCTTCCGAATGTGAGTTCTTCCGGGGCGCCTTCTTCCGGAACGCTTCTTCTGGGCGACTTCTTCTGAACGACTTCTTCCGAGGGTGAGTTCTGCCGATACGACTTCTTCTGGCCCCCTCCTCCCTACTCCTCCACCTCTTCGCTCCTCCTCCCAGGCCTCCTATTTTCCTCATCCCTCCTCCCTCCTCCTCCTCATCCTCCTCCTCCTCCTCCTCCTCCTCCTCCTCCTCCTCCTCCTCCTCCTCCTGCCTCTTGCCTCCTCTACCCTCTCCTCCCTCATCCCTCTTGCCTCCTCCTTCCTCCCTTCCTCCTCTCACCTCCTCCTCCTGCTCCCTTCGCCCTTCTCCCTCCTGCCTCCTCCCTATTCCCCCCCCCTCCCTCATCGTTCCTCTCTCCTCTTCCCATTATCGGGCCTGGGGACCACAACAAAATTGTTCTGGGATGGAAAAAGTGGTCTCGGGGAAGGGGCGGGGGCTTCTGGGGGCATGCATAACAAGGCACGCATCGTCGTGGATGTCTGTGTCCTTTTCTCCCACCAGCTCGCCCGCCCGCTTCCGCGTGGCTTATACTGGTCCCTCTGCCTGTCAGAATGGAGGGGGGCCGCTTCGGCACGGGCTGTGCACTGGCAACCCGTGTGTTGGCAAACGCGTTGCCGCTTGTGCCCCTCGTGCCGAGAGGTGCCGGCTGCCCGGGAACAGCGCCCCGCGCAGACGCGAGCGTTCGCCCCAGACGATGCGGAGCTTGCTTTGGCGCCCGAAGAGGCCCAAATCGTTGACATTTTTTACTTTGAAAAAGGTTTTCAGCCTTTTCGCGTTTTCGAGCCTCCCCGCCCCAAGACCGCCCATGAGAGCCCCCGAGACGGCTCCACGACGGCCCAAGAAGGCCCCAAGACGGCCCAAGAGCGCCCCGAGGCAGCCCAAGAGAGCCCCAAGATGGTTCGAAAAGCGGCTGAGTCAAGGCGGAGCAGGTCCATACGGAGACCGGGCACTCCGTGCGGACGTACCCCCGTGCACGAGACTCAGCCTCCGCCGAGGCCGGCAGCGTGCGGCAGGTGCGCTTCGTGCTGGCTTCGGCGGTGGCCTCTGACGCCGCGGGGGCCCTCGCGCGCCTCGAACGGTCGACCGTGCCCGCAGCGTCAGGTCGTTCCGCATCGACCGATTCTGGATCCCCGGCGGCGTGCCACGTTGCACGTCGGCGGCGGGGCCGCCGCAGGCCAGCACGACGCGAAGCTGCCGCAGCCTGCGGTCCCAGCACCCTCCGCGAGGGCTCTGCGCGCACTGCTCCACGGCTGCACCAGGATCCTTCGGGCCATGGGGACCTCGACTGGCGAAGCCTTTGTTAACGGGCGAAGAGCGGTATAACATAAACTTTTTCGCTGTCGGGGGCGCCTGCCCCTTGGCGGCTGGAAAGTTTATACCCTTACGGTGGCACCGTAGGGGTACAAACTTTCCAGCCGCCTAGGGACAGGCGCCCCCGACAGCGAAAAAGTTTATTTTTATACAGTTCTTCGCCCGCTGACAGCTGGCCGGGCCCTCTCCTCGTCGGTCTCGACTCTCTCGGGGACTCTCCTCCTCGCCGGGGCCCTGGCCTCGCCACGCGAGCAGCATCTCTCGGACTGCCGCGCTCCAGCGCACACCGCGGAATGACAGGCGCCACTCTCGGCCCCTGCCTGCTCTCGGCCAACGCGGAGGGGCGAAAAGATACCGATACCGTTGCCATACGGACACCATGGCGGAAAGGTACCGATGCCGATGCCGATGCCCCTCCCAGGGTACGTTTTGACCATGCGTTCGATGAGCATCCAACCGTGGCGACGAGGGCTCTCGATGACGAGCAGCGGTATCGGTCCAGTTTCCCCCCTAGAAAAGGGAAACAATTAGTGGCGTTCCACCTCCGAAGCTGCCGCGCTTGATCACGCGGGCATTGGCGACGTCACCCAGGGGGGGCCCTCGGCGAAACTCCGGCGGTCCCCCCTGGCTCCCCTCCCCCGAAGGCCTGACCCCCTCGCCAAAGGCTGAAAACGATGCGCGAGTATGCCACACTGCAACACGATGTCGGCGGTGAGCGCATCCTGCCTGCGAGGTTTTTGTTGCTCGTGGGCATCGCGAGCCGCCCGTACAAAAACGCCCAACAGAAACAAAGCCGCGCGAGAAACACTGCAGCAGCAGTGTTGGCATCGGCGGCTGGAGGGCCCGGGTCCCCAGCGTGGCGGCTGCAGGCACCAGCCCAGCGGACTGCAGCAGCACACGCCCGCCAGGTTACCGCCCGCCCGCGATCTGCCAGGCTCCTCTCGGCCCGCGGCACCTGGCACGGCCCGATGCTGAGACGAGGGCGTGACGGGGGCCAAGTCGCCCCAGGACAGCATCGCGGATCTCTGAGGCCCGGCGGCCTTGGAGGATGTGCCGGGCGCCGCGGCTGTTCCAAAGCGCTCCGGGACGCTCTCCGGGGGCGCCCCGGGAGCGACGTGCCCTGGGAGCGACGTGCCCGTCCGAAGTGCGGCAGCGAGCTCGGGATGCGATGCGGGCGTGCTGCGCCCGCGGCAGGGGCCAGAATAGGGCGGCCGCACGCGGGTGGGAGAGGGAAGGGAGGGCACCCCAGACGCGCTGGCACTGCGTGTCGCGTCGGGTTGCGCCGACCCCCGGAGCAAGGACGACGATGGCGACGACGATGGCGACGACGACGACGATGGCGGCGACGACGACGGCGGCGGCCGTGGCGGCAGCGGCAACGAAGACGACGGCGGCGACAGGGCGCCATGCACCCTCCACGAAGGGACGCCCTCTCGCTGGAGAGAACTGCGTGGCATGTTTTGAGGGTCCAATTGCAAGTGCGCGGTCTGTAAACCTGGGTTACAAGTGCGTGGTCTGTAAACCTCCTAGGACCCCCCAAAGCCTGGAGCCGCCAGGACGCGGCACATCACGCAGGGTTTACCCTGTCAGCCCACAGGAGTTTCAGCGCACAGCGCCTCGTAAACCAGGGTAGGGGCGTTTTTCTGTTCCGCCCTTGCAATTTGGTATCCCAAACTCACAAATTCTCACAGGAAGACCGCGGTGACGCGCAGACTGGGCTCAGGAGGGCGCGGCCCAGCGCAAGGATAACGACGACATCGACGCCGACAGCGACGGCGACCGCGGTGACGACGACAGCGGCGACGACGACAGCGGCGACGACGACAAACGACCGACAAACGACGATGGACGACTGACCGATCGACCGGCCGACGACGACGACAGCGGCACCGGAGGAGGGAGGCGGGACGAGGGACGAGGGACGACAACGACGACGAGGACGGCGACGCGAGACGACGACGGCAAGGACGACGACTTTGGCCGACGACGGCAAGGACGACGACGAGGACGACGACTAGGGACGACGACGACGACCGCGACGACGAGGGGCGACGACGACGACCGTGGCGACGACGGCGACCGCGGCGACGACGGCGAAAAGGCGACGTGCCCCCGCTGCGAAGGCCCCACCGACTCGCCGCGGGCCGCGGCGGCGGGCGGCCATTCTCCAGGCGGGCGCGGCCCCGCAGGCAGCCCCGAGGTGCCCCCCTGGGGCGGGTGGGCGGGCACGGCTGGAGCCAAAATGGCTGCGGAGGGGGAGGAGGCGGAGGAGGAGCAGGCAGTCAAGCAAGACCGTGGGCTACTGGCCACGGTCTCTGCGACCGAAGGGACAAGGAAACAGCATCTGAGCAGCGGCGCTGTCCGCAGCTTCCCTCACCAGCGAGCGCTGCTGGTGGGGACACCACCTGTGAGGAGGAGGAGGAGGAGGAGGAGGAGGAGGAGGAGGAGGAGGAGGAGGAGAGAGGAGGAGGAGGAGGAGCAGAAGGAGGAGCAGGATGAGGAGGAACATGATGATGATGATGATGATGATGCGATGATGATGATGATGATGATGATGATGATGATGATGATGATGATGAGGAGGAGGAGGAGGAGGAGGAGGAGGAGGAGGAGGAGGAGGAGGAGGAGGAGAAGGAGGAGGAGGAGGAGGAGGAGGAGGAAGAAAACCCGAGGCGTCCCTCACGCCCATGCCCCCCCCCGTGCCCGGACGGCCAGGGCCGTCGGACGGCGGCTCGAGTCCGCGCCGCCCCTGGCCTGCACCGGGGGCCCCGACGGCCCCGGGCCGCCGCCGACCAGCGCGCCGCCCGGGCGCCACGGGGGGGCTGTCGTCGGCGCTGGCTCCTGGAGCCGCGTGGGTCGACAGAGCTCGAACGATTCTCTGCCGACGTGTGCGCTGGTTCGAGTCAAACGGGAGGCGGCCCGCGCGGGCGCGCCTGCCGCTCCCCCACCCCCGCGGAGAGGTAGGTCGCCCGCGCTGCGGGGGCTGAGGGCCCGGGCGCGCGCCTAGTGCGCGCGGCCGGCCCGACGCTGTCGCTGCGTATGAAATGGAATGAAATGAAAAAGGCGCCAACTCCGCGAAGGTCCGAGCGAACGAGGGCCCGAGGGGCCGGACCGAACTGAAGGGCGGACCAAGGGACCCGGAGCGGCGCGAGCGCAGGGGCCCGACCGAGCAGCTAGGACCGAGAACCGGGGCGACGGGACCTGCAGGCTGCGAGAGCTCGACCCACCGCGGCTCCCCGACCGCGAGGATCGCCGACCCCAAGCCGCTTGCCGCACTCGGCCTTTTGAGTGCCCAAGCGCTGGGATCGCCGCCGCCGCCGACGCAGCGCGAACGTGCCGCGCGGAGGGATGCGGGGAGGTGGGCCTAACACGGGCACGGCGCCCGAGGGGAGGTCGCCGGGAGGAGGAGGAGGAGGAGGAGGAGGAGGAGGAGGAGGAGGAGGAGGAGGAGGAGGAGGAGGAGAAGGAGGAGGAGGAGGAGGAGGAGGAGGAGGAGGCCCAGCGGCGGAGGAGGCCCCAGCGGAGGAGGAGGAGGAGGAGAAGGAGGAGGAGGAGGAGGAGGAGGAGGAGGAGGAGGAGTGGAGCAATCGGACGTAGTCCGTTCGGGAACCCAGAGACGCCGGGGGGGCCATCCAGAATTTCTCGGAGAGCCGTGGGGGGCGACATCCCACGGCACACCGCGACAGGCCCCCCTGGCCTCACAATTTACTCAGAGGCAGCGCCAGCCGCGTGAGAAACGATCGCGGCTTCGGCTGCCGAAACATGCATAGCCTCTAGAACAGACTTGCTGGGACCCGATCTGGACGGATGGAGGCCTCGCCTGATCCTGCTGAGGTTTTCGAGGCCTTTGCCAGTGGGTCCCAGGGCCCTGCGCTCTCCCACTTGGTGGGTGAGAGGGCAAGGGAACTGTAAGCTTTTGACCTGGTGTGTGGCCGTATGGCCGCACTTCACGCAGAAGAACATGTGCCACTTGGGGATGGTGGCCAACGTGTGGGAGGGGTGTATCGCCTTGCCACTGATCACACGGGGACCCCTCGACCACAGCACCTCGCCACACGCAGCAAACTCGGGAAGGGGGCAAGGCGGTACACACTCCGTGGCGGCGGCTGGAATAACCTGGCAAGCATCGACGATGATGAGGCAGGCAAAGCATCGCCATTTGTCTGCACACCGCTCGAATTTGTGCTGTGAAGCCGCGATCGCGGTCTGCAACAGAGAACGAGGGGCTGCCTCCTGCGTGGGTTGCCTCTCTGGCCACAGTCCTCGAGGCTCTGAATTCTTTCCTAAGGAACGTAGGATTAGTCGTGCCCGCTGTCGGACAATCGCTGCGATAGCATCGTATTCGTCAGTCCTGGGCACAAGCGGGAGGGCAAGGGTGGCCGACTTGTGGGCCGCGCTTCCCGCAAGCTCATCGGCTTGCTGATTGCCGAGAGCTAGGAATTTCTGAAAACCGTGAAGAGTCTGGGGATCGGCGTGAGATGGGGTCCAGAGCACCGTGACCGAGGAGACGCCGCAAGGTCGATCCTGCACGAGATGCCGAATTCTCAGCCAGAGATCTCCATTCTTATTCTTACCTCTGAGGCTGCATGGCCTGAGACATCTGCCATTCTGCCAACCACGCTGCAAGGCTAGGTGATCGGTAACAAACGTGAAATCCTGATGGCACGTCTCTAGTGCCAGGCAAAACGCATATAATTCTCCCCTTGGGACGGTCTGGCGGGGGCCTGGGAGGGGGGCAAGGAGGCCCGCGCGGAGGGTCCAGGAGGCCGAGGGAGGGTTCCAACGGAGGGCCGCGAGGCCAGATCCGACGCGACGTCGCCTGACGTCGTCAGAAAAGGCACCGCCAGACCCGTCACCAAAAAGAAACAACTCACCCTCTGCGTTACGAGCACCTTCCCAGGACGGCAAACCCTCTCGCACCGCACCAACAAACTCCCACCCGTCCCTCCCAGTCAATGGCTCGAACGTGGGCGTAGTGAGAGCAACAGAGGGAATGCCACGGAGCCACAAGGCGGGGTCGGCGTCGGCCCCCGCCAAGGCTCGCGGCAGTAGCTTGTCGCTGGCCTCAAACTCGGGTCCAACGTTCGCCTCGCACTGCCACATTCGGTGAAACAAGGTTTCAGGAACTCCAGCGCTGCAGCGGTCGCAGTTCCTGTAGATCTGGTAGCCCGCGTTGTGGAGGCGGTCCCTGGTCCACTGTCCTCCGCTGATGATGGTGTTGTTGAGGGCCCAGTCGCTGAAGTCGCCGTTTGCGAGGAACCTCCTTTGTTCAATGCGGATAGTGACCATGTCTGCGCCTCCAGCCAGCGTGTCTCCATGGGCATGCGTAGCGGCCTGCGTCCAGAGGAGCCTGTGTAAATCCTCGCTGAGGTCCTGCAATACTGCGTGAATGTCGGCGTCGAGGAGGTCGGGGTCGTCGGCAGGGGGGAGGTTCCACTCCTCGATGTAGCCGTCCTTCGTACGCCTCCACTTGGTAGCTGAGGTCGGCTCCCAACTAGCCTCCAGCAGGGTCGCGATGGCCGCGCCTGTGGGGCCCTTGACCTTACACCACAGCTTGGGGCCAGCGGCGAGCAAGGTGGTCTTGATCCTTGGCCAGGCTCTGATGATCCTGGCGTGCGTGCTCGGGTGGCGTATCCAGTGCTGAAGCCAAGCCTCGATGAACTCGATCCTTAGGGAAACTCCTGGGTCCATGCCGTCAAAAGTGGCGCCGAGGAGGGAGGTGAGGCATCGGCCTGCGGCAGCGCCCGTGGCTGCAATGGCGGCCTGACGCCGCCAGCGTAGTAGAGCGTGCCGAGCGAGGCCGTGAACCTGATGACCGAATACTCCTTCTGGGAGAGCACCAGTGCGCCACAGTCCAGCTGAGATTCGGGCCTGCTGTGCAGTGCTCCGTAGTCGGTGTATCTTGCGAAACCTGGCTGTGGCTGAGATCTGTCGCTTCCTGGCTTTGGCTTGTACACGTCGAGTAGCCGCGGCCGCGTCAACTCCAAGGTCGACGGCCGTGGAGGTCGCAGTAACTGGGATGTCGTACTGTCGCATCTTCTTGGCTAGCGAGTGGCGGACCTTGGGAGGGGAGCCAATGAGGACGGTCTTGTCTGAGATAGGCAGCTCGAACTCCTTTAATCCGTCGCAGAGCGTCCTGGCGGCACGGGGGAGGTGCTTCTGTAAAGCACGTAGGACTCCTTCGACTCGAAGAACCGTGTCGTCGACGAAGGTCCACATCTGGGCAAGCTCTGCCTGAGCTTGGGCTTGTCGAAGAATTGGTAGCAAAATAAGTCGTGCCAGGGTGGTGCCGTGAGGGGAGCCTGCAATGATGCCTTTGGAGGCGAAGATAGGCATACTCACCCATTGCCGACTGCGCAAGAATCTGGGCGCCAGGTATAGCTGCACCTCCAATAATAGAATGATGGGAGGAAAGCCGCAGTTGAGGCCGACCATGATGAGGTTGGCGAGCTTGATATTGTCGCAGAACTTCTGGATGTCTAAGAGCAAGGTCGCCGACTGTATGCCAAGTGCTGAGGCTGTCTCGTCTAACAAGGCCCTATGTAGGGCGGCTTGGAGAGCTGAAGAGCCTTTGATGGCTGTAGTCCAAAAGTCGCCCAGACCTTGCGTCCAGGCTGCCGATGCGGTAGATCTAATGCGAGACCAGAGTCTGGCCATATGAGGGAGCATGCCGAGGACCCTGTCGCCTCCAGACTTCTTGGCGGCGAGAGCTGCAATGGTGCCTGAAATTTGTAGTGGCCAGATGCCTGCTTGCTCCACTGAGTTGAGGATATCTGCATAAGCTTCGACTGCTGGTTCTGGTAATCGATGGAGGTCGCGAGGTCCTAGGGCGCCAACTCCGTGTGCTCTACTGGGTGGCATGCGGCCGTGAATGCGGTGTACGATCTCGGCTGTGATGGGCTCGAGCGGTTGATGAGCAGCTGCTGCCTTGGCCTTTGACAGGGCCTGGAGGATGTCGTCGGAGGTCTCGGTGGCTTGCCATACTTGCTGCCATTGTTGCTTCTTGTTGTCCATGATGACGGTGGGGTCAGCGATGGTCAGGTTGGCCGTGTAGGCCTCGATGTGACGTGCGGGTGCTGGCTTGACATGGGCGTGTAGTACTCCAGGGCGGTGCTTCCATTGCTGGGCGAGCCAAGCCCCGCAGGCCCTCTTGGACTTGGCGAGGGCGGCCGAGAGGGCTCTGGAGGCCCAGGTAGAGGTAATGGTGACCAAGTCGTCGGTGTCATCCTTGTCCAGGCGCGGGGCCCAGACGAGCGCAAACCAGCGGAAGATGGTGTCCTCATCCTTCTCGAACTGAAGGTCGTGCATGTGAGTGTTGAAGTGGTCCGCGCGCTGCTGGATGATGGTGGCCTGCTGCTGCATAAGCGCTGTGTGTTTGGGCTTGTCGTGAAGCGCGGCGTAGCGCTTGATGAGGGTGAGCGTAATTGCCCACCATTCCGAATGTGGGTCGTGTACGTGTACGCGGCCTGGGGCAGCAGCTGTCTTCTTCCAAGATAGCTGGTAGCCCTGAGCTCGGCCAGTGTATGCTGCAGCTTCCTTCGGGTCAATCTGGTGGTGGCTGGTCATGGTGTTCTCGAGCGCCGTGACCCATTTGGCGTACTTGAGGTTGAGGACGTCGGCGTCGTGCACCCAGTGTCTGCACACGAAGTGCGCGTGTGGCTGCTTACAACGTGTGGGAACCGCTTCCTGCCATTGTTTTTCCCACAAGTCCATCGGGATGGCATAGGGGATAGGTTCCTGTGCTGCGGGCTCGTCTTGTGGCTGAAGCTGTGCTGCTGCTTGTTGGAGTTCAGGAGGTAGATCACGGAGACGTGCTGCTCGAGCTTCAGCTGTTTTACGTTTCTTGATGGCGGTCTTGCTGTCGGGGTCTGGCGGAATCCTGGGTCTGTCCACTATGGGGAAGGACTTGGGGGTATCGATCGACTGATACCACCAGGGGTCTGCACTGCCTGCTCGAACTTCAAGGCCAACGTGGGTGGCCCAGGGTACTGTGGGGCACTGGCGAATGGAGATCGTGTGCTCGATGCCAGTCTTGACCAATGCGAAATCAAGCGTGAGTCCCTGGCCCGTGTCGCAAGTGGCGGATCCAGGTGCTCGCACGATGGTAGCATTCCATTTGGCGAGCCACTCTGTCGCTGCAAGCTGCTCAGGTGTCATGTTCCAATCGGCCAGGGTGATCCAAGGGTCTGTGAGCATAGTAACGAACGCTCCCAGCGAAAGTAGCTTATCGTGTACTGCACCCTCGATCTGCCTGTGGGGTTCCAGATACGCGGCAATAACAACCAAGTTGCCAGAACGTCTGTGCCATACCATGGGCGTGAAGCCGAGGAACGGGTCAGGCCTGCGCTGGGAGATGGCAAGGTCACGGAGGTGGTTGAACGTGGTGGCCTGGACATGGTACCTGGATAAGATGATCTCGCCACCCGTGTTGCCGCCGTCTGATCTACTGGTAGGAGTGGCCGTAGTCGATGATATTCTCCAACCATCCGCTGCTAGCTTGTCGTAGATGGGCGGCGCTTTTCCAGGCGAGATGTGTGTTTCAACTAATGTTACCATCTGATATTGCTTGCCTGGTCCTGCCAACCATTTCTCCGACTGTGGTCCCCATTGAGTAATGTTGGAGAAGAACAGGGAATGGTCTGACAGCGGGGGCTTCGTAGGGCCTTCGTCTTGGTAGGCGGGACAAGGGTCGGCTCTCGGGCTGCTGGGCTTCCATGGCCCTTCCCCTGCGGGCGTGTCGACAGCTTTCGCCATCTCATCGCCCCCTACCAAGGACTGCGTCTTGGGCGGGGCGGCATCAGGGTTTGCCTTTGGCGAAGGCTCCCCTGGTTCCTGTACCACATGCACGTCGACAGCTTGTGCCGTCTCTTCGCTCCCTACCGAGGACAGCGTCTCGGGCGGAGCGGCATCAGGGTCGGACCGCGCAGCACGATGCGGCTGCCCTGGGTCCCATACCACGGGGTCGACGGTCTGTGCCGCCTCATCGCCCCCCTACCGAGGACAGCGTCTCGGGCGGGGCGGTAGCGTACTGCTCGGAAACTGCGAAATCGATGTGGGCGTGCAACTCGGCCAGCTCGTCGAACGGGTCGAGGACTGCGTCCATTGTATTGATGATCGGTGGGTTGTCGTAGATCGTGGTCTCTGACGGTAGGCGTCCCGTCTCACCATTCCGTCCAGGGTCGGGTTGTAGTCGGCTACAGAGGCTGCTGCGGTCCAGCGGCGGCGGCAGCAGTGGGCTTGCGCATCTGGCTGAGCATCTTCTGTGCCTTGTCTTCGAGGTCGGGGTCCTTGTTGAGTGCAGGTGCAGGCTGTGTGGCGTAGCCGCCGTCAGAAGAAGCGCCAGCAGCAGGTGCGGGGGGCTCATCGCTTGGCGCCGCTGGCGGAGAGGGCGCAGTGCCCTCCGCATCCGCTGCGGCTGCCGCTGGGGGTTCGCCTGCTGCAGCCGAGGCGGCGGGCGGTGATCCACCTCCCTCTCTGGCGTGCCCATCCTCGTCAGCGCGCTGCCGCTTGGAGGCGAAGCGCGTGCGCATGGTGCTGGCCTCTGCTCGGAGCTGGCTGATGCGGCTGGCGGTGTTGCCGAAGAGCTCAGTGACCTTGGCCTTGAGCTCCGTGGCAAAGCGCTGTTGCAGGGATTCCCATGCCTGGCGGTCGCTGTCGTCGATGTCGAGGCCTTGGAGATCGAACGCTGCACCCGCTTCGATGGAGATGTCGCCGTCCTCGAGGAGGCTGGTGAGGTTGAAGGTCGGGTTCTGCTGCGACGGCGTAGAAGTAGCTGTGCCGCCCTTGCGGGCGGCTTGGAGTGCGTCGAGAGCCGCTTGGGCCTCCGCCTGGGCTTCAGCCAACTTGTAGGCGGCCTCCTCCGACGCCTGCTTGCGCTCTGTGTACCAGCTGAGCGCCTTCTGCTCGCTCTCCAGCAGCCTCTCCAGGTTGTTCTTGCAGCGGCGCTCCGTAGCCTGGGCGCGGCTGTAGATGTCGTTGAGGTCGGCTGGCTTCTGCGGCTGGGGCGGCGGACTCTGCGACTTGATGCCGTCAATGGCTGCCTTGTCGATGTGGGGGGCGATCGCCTGGAGCTCCGCCAAGATGTCCTCGGCGGAGCGAGCCTTGGGGGTGTCGTTCTTGCTGGCCCACCAGTCGTCGTCTTGGTCCTTGCCGTTGCCCTTGCCACGGCGGCGGCGGGACT
>CAUYUJ010000627.1:0-27500 GCA_963575745.1 Prorocentrum cordatum
GGAGGCGGGGGAGGCGAGTGGAGGAGGGGATGAGGAGGTGGAGGAGGAGGAGAGGAGGAGGAGGAGGAGGAGGAGGAGGAGGAGGAGGAGGAGGAGGAGGAGGAGGAGGAGGAGGAGGAGGAGGAGGAGGAGGGAGGAGGAGGAGGAGGAGGAGGAGGAGGAGGAGGAGGAGGAGGAGGAGGACGGCTGCTGGGCCTGGCTGGCGCAAGACTTGACCACAGCAACAGGGCTTTGGCCACGTAAATCAGAAAACTCTTGAGGCTGGACGTTTCAAAGCTAAACTCAGAAAGCTCGTTCTCCGACGGACGGGAATGGGTCATTGCAGCCGCCTTTGCAGCCACATCAGCCCAGTGATTGCCTTTGGCATTGTACCAGTCCACAGAAAAATCCCAAAACAATCAGCACTCTGATGACCTTTCACTTTTGTGATAGCAAGAGCGTCTTTCCTGGGCAAGTGGCTCAGAGCAAGGAGAACAGGTCCCGCATAGTAAGCCCATCTGTCAGACACAACCTCCAGAGGCTTTTTCGTTCACGGCCACGAGTCCTTTGTAGTCCGTGCAGAATTCTGACGCCGAGCTTGCAGACTTGCAACTTGCCAGGAACCCAACATGCTCCGAAGCAGGACTCGTCTGTGGCAACTTGGCCCCGACATTGCCCGAGATGGTTGCGAAATGTTCCCCATCCTCCTGGAGGCATACACATGCCCAACCTGCGCAATGATGGACTTTTTGGCCTTCCTTAAAGCAGGACCCGTCATGGAAGCACATCTTGTTTCGGAACGCCTCCAAGGGGGTCAGGATGGGGTCCACACAGGCGAAGGTAAAGCTTTCATGGCCGAAACCATCGGGCGGTCTCAGGATAATCTCAGGAACCAATTGGAAACCAAGCATAAGAGGGTTCTTCTTTTCTGCTCGGGAGATCAGCTCAACCACATCTTCCTTCAGGAACTCATCCCTTACACTGAGAGTAGCAGAGCAAGCAAACAGACGGTGGTGATGGTCGTCCCGAGGAAACCCACACAGAGGACACGATACATCTTCCACGTCATAGCCATATTTAGCTAGGCGCCACTTGGGCCACAAGCATTGTGTGACAAAGGCCTCCAACATGCACTGCTCAGCATACGACAAGGTACTGCCACGGGATAACAACTGGCAACAGGCAGACATGTCCAAGATTTCTCCAGGGTGACCCAACTTGCTAGCAGCCTTCGCAGCCAACGTGTGCACCCACGCAGCTCTCAGATCACAAAGAACCTTTTCGGGAGACGTGCTTGTAAGGACTACTTCCTGACCCTTGTGGTCCTCTCAGACAAAAGGGAGAGACGAACTTCCAGGAAACTCTAATCAAGGAGACAACGGCAGCCCCGAGAGGTCCTTTGACCTGGTTCCACGCCCTCGGCGGCCTCGCCAGGATGTTCGAGGCGAGCTCCCGCAGCCGTGGCAGCGAGGGCTCGAATCCAGGGCAGGTCGCAGCTTTCCAAACCAGGTTCGCCCAGGTAATGACAGGGCCCAAAGCAAGCCTGTAGGTGGGGTCTTGAAGGATGAGAAGCGACAACGTGCGGGACCTGGATGGACACGTGCTTCCGACTGTTTGCAGGAAGAATGGCTGCGCTGCTGCAACTTCCCGTGCGTCCAGCCCCACCCCCTCGGCCCCGTAATGCCCAAAGGATTGGATACCTGTGAGGTACACCCGCTGCATGTTAGCACCTCCCTTCCTTATGGCTGCTAGTCTTCGCTTGCGGCGGTTCAGCTTCTTGATTCTCTCCTTCAAGAAACGGGTGGCGCCTCTTCGACACCTGAGCTGGCATCCCGTGGTATCCACACCTGGATTAGCAGCAGAGATTTCTTCGGACTTCATGTGCTTTCCCATGGACCTGGCCAAATCATGTCTGATACTGTCCGAAGAAGCAACGACAGCAGACTTATCGTAGGCAACCGCACACTGCAAGGCGTCCTGGATCAACTGGAATACCTGGGCCGAGCTCTCGACTGTTCTGGTGACAAGGGTCCTGGGGTCCGAATCTTGATTCAGAATCATCCAATCGCCGATGACAAGGAACAGATCAGATCTACCAAGATCCTGCTGGAGCTTTGAGACTGGCCCATAGGAATAAACCTGCACCAGGAACGCTGCAAACGGGCAACCAGCCAGAATACCTTGCATGGGGAAAGACGATTCCAGAGCATTTCCTTCCGTCTGGAAGAACCTTTTCGCACGGTACATGTTGCAGATCACGGCGAGGACCTGCATGTCAAACCCCGACTCTTCGGCCCTGGTCGAAAGAAGACTTAAATCGATATGGTCGTAGAAACTACTCATATCATACAGCGCAGCCGACGTGTGAATATTCTTCTCAGACATGCTAGCCGATCCAGCTCTGAAGTTTTGCATGAACACGAGCTCAAGAATTGATGCACCCTTCTGGTGACATAAGCAACGAATCCGATGCGATCGTTCCCAAGAGCGTGCGACACTCTGACGAAGCCTGCCATGCACTCGATACAGAGACACACAGGCCGACGCCACGAAACTTGACCGCACCTGGCTTGTGCTTAGGACTGAGACAAGTGACAACCGCCTGCAAGACAGAGGGGAACTGCCCGTGCTGCTCGATAGGTCTAAGACGCCTGGCTATGATCCCCAACTGCTGGTCTGAGCACATCAGATAGTGACGGGGATGGAAACCATCAAAAGCCTGGGACGTCGTAGAACTGAAAGCAGCACACACTTTCCTCAACTCGTCTGGGGTGGCGAGGGGGACAGGCTTCCTATCTGCATGATTCACTTGCCAAGGAGCAGGAGGGGAGACGTCCCCCTTCCAGAGGCGCTCCAGCCGATCCGCCTCCGCCCTGAGGATGCTGGTAGGCTGCCCAGACCACTGGCCCGAGCGCTGCAGCACCTCCCCCGGCTCCCAAACATCCTTCCACTTGGTCCACTTGTGCATCCAGGGGACAGAGCTGCCTTGACTGCGAACCCATTCCTTCCAGGACTTGATGGAGCCGAGGGTGCCCCTGGAGCTTTTCAGTCTGCAAAGCAATTGCAGGATCCTTCAAGAAATTTCCAAGTATGCCTTCAGCAACGTACACGTTCAGAGACTGCTGATCTAGGTCCTGACGAAGACCCATCGGACAACAACTTGGCCCTGTCCAAATGACAAATGAGCGAGGGGACCGACCTGTACTCAGCAGGACAGCCTTCCGAACTCTCGAGCTGCATTCTAAGGTCAGCCTCACTCCTCAAGTGACAAAAGACGTTCTGGGCCCATTTAACCATCCAACGCAGAGGTACTAAGCAGGACTTCCAAACCAATTTCAGGTTCTTGCAATGCTGGACTAGAGGGACGTTCACAATCCTAGCACTGCGGGCCCTCTGCGAGACAGTCTCCAGGGGGGTGTCCGTCATCCTACTGATGGTGCGCTCCAACTCCATGGCAACACTCGAGTACGCAACATCAAGAGCGGCCTGCCGAGCGTCAAAACAGGACATCAAGGATTCCTCGGAACTCGACTTTGCTCCCGCCGACGGCGTCTGGCCATACAAATACATGCTATAACTTCCCACAGAAACCCCACGCACTTCTTCCAGCCTGGATACTTGGCTCTCCAACTTATCCCAAGGCAAATTCTCCAGAGACGGACCGAAGGGCTTGACATGCGGGATCTTCTGGCACTTACACAAGACAGGGATAGTATGGTTGACATCTGACCAGATGTGCAACGTCACAGGGCAGTGAGGGGAGACAGGGTACGATGAGAGCACAGAGATTGACGTAACAATGCTGGCAAGCACATGAGAGAGCACAAAGAAGTCAATTGTGGTCTGAGGCTTCTTCTTGATACATGTATGCTTCGACGGAACAACCGCCTCCATCCCAGCTCGGATCAGGAACCCTGAAGTCTCTAGCCTCCTTACCTTCATGTTCCAATCTCCTGCAATCATGACAGGTAGCTGAACCTTCTCCTGAAGAGTTGCGATGTCTTCCAAGAGTTCAAGGTTAGTAGCGTTCAACCCAACACTCGTCTGCATGTACAGGGTGGCGAGACAAAACTTGGGGAGCCCAGGGATGTCAATCTTCAGGGCGCAGATGCGATGCTGCATCGAAAAGCTAACAGGTACAGGACTAGCTCCAAGATCCTGCCCGGCCCTTAGTAGGATAGCCACGCCTCCAGAGGCCACTCCAGATTCCAGAACTGCAGCCATAGAGAAATAACCAAGCCAGCCACGAGCAGAACACCATTCCTTGGCAGACTGCATGGCTTCCTCATCCTTTAACAAGGTTTCCTGCAGGAGAAGAATCGAAGCCTCAGGGAATTGAGAATTACCAGACTCATGGTCATAGTTCGCCTGAAAAGTAGCAGAAGAATTCGTGTTCAGGGTGGTAATTTGCACGGCCCACCCTTGGCCCGTAGTTTGTCACAGCTCAACATCCTCAGGACCCGCCACCCCCCTCTCTGGATGCTGGGGCGGCTGCTGGCTGGGCGGGGCGGCGGCAGTGGCTGGGGGCCTCCCCTTCCCCACCTTTCCTCTGCCCTGAGGTCCTGCTGATGACGACGCCGCAGCGCCTGTAGGCTTCAGCCTGGGTTTTTGCCCTCCTGAGCTTTGCTGGGCACCCTTCCCTTTCTTGGCAGCTTTCCCAGACTTCTGCTTCACGAGAGTCCACACCTGATCATGAATATCTGGGCACTCTTGACGAAGGGCTTCCATTTGCTCCTGGAGGCTGCTGAGGTCCTCACCAAGGCGCTTAGGAGGAGGAGGGGGAGGAGGAGGAGGAGGAGGAGAAGGAGGAGGAGGAGGAGGAGGAGGAGTGCACAGGCGGGGTTGGTTCGGATCGGAATCGAATCGCCCGATCGCAGACTGCAGGGTGCACCGTGGCACCTGCCAACGTCCTTCATGCAACAATATTTATGTAGAAAACTGCAAGCACGCACATTGCAAGGGACAAACATGAACCACAGACATAATCTCCCAAACTTATGACCATCGACCTGCGACCTTCGCACAGGCAATGCACTCATTCAGCGAAGCTGCAGTGAACTCCATATCTTCTCAAGGAAGATATCAGACACTCTTCAGTCCTTACTTGTAATAGACAAGCTGCAACACACAACTCAACCAAACAGCGAGAATCACAAAGGCTCCAATTCTGGATTATGCTGCTGCGATTTTCGCTGCCAACAGTTGGGGGGACAGACCGACTATTAGCGACAGAGCTCTACAGATCCGACGTCGGACGACGAGGCCGTTCCTACTTGCGGCCCTCGTGCTCATGTTTCGGAAGGCCACCTTGAACAGGTGCATCTTCAGCGTCATCCTAACCGCGTCGCTGACACCAGACAAGCATGTTTGGCATCTGGCGACAGCGCCTCGTTGTCACCGAAATTGCCGCAGGAGACGACAGCATCCCCTTCGCCATGTATGCCACAGACTCTCCATCGGGACCGCCGGTCCTCGTATGTGGTGCTGCGCACGAGGACCTTCTGCTCCATGGCCGTCTCGCCGCACGGGTCGACGACCTCTTTGGCAGCAGGCGCGAGAGCCCCGCATGCGGTGTGGCTCAGTTCTCTGTCCGCGCAGGGCGGGTTGTCCTCAACGCCCTTGTCGAAGGCCTCTTTGTTAGCGGGCTCGCCGCAGCTCGCACTGGCCAGTGGCGGGCCAGCCATGTCGGGGGGTTTCTCGTCGGTGCGGGCCATGTGACGCCGGCGCCCTGGCAGCACCGCCTTCTCGCTCTCCTTCCGTTTGTCCTCAAACTCGAGCTTCTCTTCCGCCTTCTGCTCAGTCGCCGTCTCGTTAACGAGCTGGTTTCATGATGGGTTGGACGGGGCTCTTCAGCTCTGGCTGCCCTCCTTCGGAGTCCGCCTTCTCTGCTGACGGGTTCTTGTCCAGCCCGTCGGAAGTACTCTGCTCGACGTTCGCGGCTTCGAGAGTCCCGTTGAACTTGCCGTTTTGGATGGTCATGTACGTGGTCGGGTGGGGCGGCTCGATCGGCGACTCGCACGCCGCCATGAACGTGGGCTCCGCCTTCGTGAGGACTGCGCCGCCGTCGGTGACCGTCGGCACCTCCTTTATGCTGACGTCGATACCCGTGTGAGCTTCTCGCTACCTCGCGCGGCACGATATTCTTCTCCTCGGTGGCGTGCCACAGCACGTCGATCTTCTCGAAATGATTTGGCGGCTGTCCGACAGTGAGGACATCGCTCATGTTGCAGAGGACGGCATCTGTGACGAGCTCGCAGTGATAACTTGGATCTGCTCATCATAATAAGCGAGTCCGACTGCCCGCGGGTAAAATGTGAAATAGAAATTTTGATCCCAATCAATCTGCCGTTGTTTTCAGCAACACACTACAAGACAAGATGCTGCTGGGTAGGTTCCCTTCTTTTTTCACATGTTGCATCTACAATCCCATCATTGTTCCACTGTTTATCTAGGCCGCTGCGTGGCTGGAGCTGCTGGACTGTTGTTCTTGGTCTCTGTGCCCTATCAAAAATGCTAGGATGATCAACTCGCTTAGCACCTTTCCCTCGCCTTTGGCGGGATCGGGTTGCTTCCTCTGGAACTTTATGTTCCAGTTCGACCTTGCATGTGAGCTTGCGACATGCCCTTTGCAAAGCTTGGTGAGGCTAACTGCTCGCAAGAGGAGCACATGAGTATGAGTTGGTCCTGCGAATGACATGCGATGTCTAATGTTTTGGTGCCTGTAAATCGGGAGGGGGAGGAGGAGGAGGAGGAGGAGGAGGAGGAGGAGGTAGGAGGAGGGAGGAGGAGACTGGAGGCGCCAATGATGTACATTCTTCGGCCCAGCAGGTACGTCTCCACGACCGCACCCGCGTCCTCTCGACGGGTTCACCTCGACACCCGCAGGTGTGATCCCGTACGTGGCTTCATCCCTCTCCTGGTGCGGCTGCTGTTCATGCTCCTCCGCCTCCCCCTTCTCCTGCTGCCTCCGCCTTCTCCTTCCCCCTGGTCCCGCCTCTGCCCCTTGCTGTTTCCTCCTCGTCCCTTCCCCCTCATCCTCCTCCTCCTCCTCCTCCTCTTCTTCTCCTCATCTATTTCAAGCGCCTGCTAATGGTGGTCAGACTTCTAGGGGTCCGACATTGGAATCGAATAGAATTGATCCACATTCGTTGGGAATTGGCCGCCCCCTCAAGAAACTTTGAGGACACCTGGTCTTTTTCAACATGTGAGCGTTTTCTTTGAAAACATTGGGGTATGCTAGAGAGCATGTTCTTTTCCTGCTGGGCAATTTTGGTTTTGCCCCAGCGAGGTCCAGAAGGGGGTTGCAAGGGGAAGTCTGGTTGAAGTTGGGCAATGCAGCGCGGGCGAATAAGAAATCTCAAGAAATCTTTAGTTGAGGAGCGGAATCTTGGACCAGCCTAGGCCCTGGTGGGCTTGACGCCAATTGTCCAAATTTCAAATGTTTCGACAGAGGCGCATCTGGCCATGGCCGCCGGCCTTGCGAGCACCCGGGGCCTGGCTGGCACTTCGCGCGTCTCTCGGTGCGGCCCGCTCGTGGGGGAGAGCCCAGCCGTGTCCGTGTGTCGCGTCGCGCGGGCCGCGAACAAGACGGGGCATCGTGCGACGAGCACCGCAACTTCCTTGGTGTTCCTGAAGTTTGTGGTGCGAAAGCTGCTTAACAGGAGAACTTTGGTATTGTGTGCCCTTTTCTTGGGCCATGACATTCATGTCTGTGCGCAGACATGGGGAGCCGTGCCATGAGCATTTTTCAATGTTGCCGAAGCAAGCGGCTGGATACCGCAGAGGTATTCGGCGGATGGCCGTGAACATCGCCAGTGGCTCCACGGGTACCTTGGAGTTCTTGTCGACCGAAATCAGTGCCAGACGCTTCGCCGCATTGCTCGGCGGCTGACAGCTACTTCTCGAAAGGTGCGACCACCGCATTGGTGGTTGAAGGGGTTCGGAAGGTAGGCTTCAGTACGTCTGTCGATAACAAAGTAACATACCATTACGGCAGTACCAGAAACCACCCGTTTACTGCAGTGATAGCGTCGATGAGTATGCTGATGGATTGCGAATAGGACGTGGTTGGACCAAAGAAAAGGGATTTTCCAAACATGAGCAAAGCAGTGCAGGCGACGATCTACGCAGCGAGGAACGCGATCTTTAAGGCAACGGTGGAATAACACCGCATGTCGGTTTTACACCTTCATGGTCGGCGGAGATGTCGAGTGCTGGGGATCTGTAGATTTGTGCGACCTCGCAGCGGCGAGTACAAGGACCGCGCTCAATGATATGGTGTTGTGTTCGATGGTCTTGGGTTGGCATTCGCGGAGCATTGTGCAGGACGCTGTTCCCTTATATGGGAGGCTTCAAACGGCTCGCGATGGCTGGCAGTTCTTCCTGAGTGATGGGATGGCGGCCTATGGGCTCGCGGAGTACATCGCAGGCGCGCGTGATCTTGCTTTTCCTTCGTGGTCGCATAGCCGTTGCCAGTCAAAGCATCTGACCAGCTCCAGCCTCGAATCGATGAGTGACGGCGGCCTGGCGAGCCCTATCTGAGGGGCTGAGCGGCCAAGGTTGGAAGTATCCCGTAAGTATGAATGAGGGGCGCGCGATGATTGACATGCCCGGCGCCCCGATGTCCCCCGAAAGGGAGTCCGAATCGATATCTGATCTGGCGGCCGCCGAGTGGATAGCGAACCGCGACAGTGAAGGCGCCTGGCAAGTGACAAAGAGCATGGAGTTCTTCATGTTCCCGGCTTGGGATGACTGAGTTTTGGGCGCTCCTCCACCTGGGGTGACAGCGGTAGGAAGCTCCGCGCCGCACTTGCCCACCGAGCAGATGGCGACGCATCTTGAGGTGATGGTTGCTGCCGAGTCAGGAAAGCCTGGCCCCCCCAGCTCTGGCCATATACCTATTGGAGCGGATGCGGGTGGACGTGCGAAGGCAGATGGCCCGCTGAAAGTAAACCAGGTTGATCTTGCAACGAACGCTAGGACGACAATTCGAGCCCCGTCAGGTAGCGATGAGAAGTATGAGTCCAAGTGCCGAGTCGGCAATCCGGCTGTGGGGGCTTGGGTTTAGTAAGGCGTAGCCTTGGCCAGTCCTGATGGCAGGTTCCTGAAGGAGGTAGTTGCCCAGGCCTGTGCGTCGGGATCTCCGACGGCCCCCAGCCCAACGTCGACCGCAATGATAAGGAAGAGGGTCAACTTCGAGGGGGCGACATCACGCGCAGTGCACATCCCCAGTGGGGGGGGGGGGGGGGCGGGTAATTCCGGCCTCGGCAGGGTGGGCGCAATCTATGTGTTCAATCCAGGTGCTTCAGATCTTGTGCGTGGTTCAATATAGGTTGCGCAGCCTTTGTGGTGCAGTCTATGTGGTGCTATATATGCGGTGCAATCTATGTGATGAAATTAATTTCTGTTCGCAGTGAGTTGCCCGCTCCGCTGCTCGCGCAAACATCCCACCCACCGACCCGCAACTTGGTTTGCAAAATCTCTTCAGACCGCGACGGTGGGTACCACGTGGCACTTGGCAACAACAGCGACGCCGACGACGACAGCGACAACGACGATGACGACGCCGCCGACAACGACCACGACGACGCCGACCACGTCTCCAACGACTCCGACGACGCCGACAACGACGACGACGACATCGACGACGACGACGACACCGACGCCGACGACGACGACGATGACAACAACGACGATGACGACGCCGACGACGACGATAACGACGGCACCGACGACGACGACGACGTCAACGACGCCGACGACGACGATGACGACGACGGCGGCGACGACGACGACGACGCCGACGTCGACGACGACGAAGACGACAACGACGCCGACGCCGACGACGAAGACGACGACGACGTCGCCAACGAAGACAACGAGGAAGGAGGGAGGACGACGACGGCGACAACGACGACAACGACGAGGGAGAAGGGAGGACGGCGACGACGCGAACGACGAAGAAGGAGGAAGGACGGCGACGCCGACGACGGCAACGACGAGGGAGGAGGGATGACGACGACGACAACGACGACGACGACGACGACGGCGACGAAATAGGAGGGACGACGACGAGACGCCGACGACGGACGACGACGACGACGAGGGAGGAGGAGGAAGGACGACCACGGCGACAACGACGACGGAAACGACCACGACGCCAAAGAGGACGACGACGACGAACACGAGGAAAGACAGAGGACGACGCAGGCGACGACGACGACGAAAACGACGCGGGAGGAGGGAGGACGGCGACGACGACGACGACGACGACGACGCAAGAGCGCGCGCGCACGCTTTTGTTGAACATCCGTGTTGCGAAGCCTTGGGTTTTTGTATGTTTTTTTGGACACGCGATTGTGAAACCCTTCCGGAACCGATGGGTTTTGAAGGTTTTCGGAATACGCCCGCAACGAACGCGCAAGGGCGTTCGACAGATTTCGACATGAGCGTGCGCGAAGCCCGTTTGGTAGCATTTTGTGAAACTCTCTCTCTCTTTTTTTTTTTTCTCTCTCCTTATTCTTTATTTTTTTTGTTTTTTTTGTTTTCATTCTTTTTGTTGTATTTCTTTTCTTCTCTTAGTTTTTTTTTTTTTCTTTTCTTTTTTTTCCTCATCCTTCTACTGTCTTTTCTTACTTTTTTTTCTTTATTTTTTGTTTTTTCCTCTTCATTGCTTTCCCTTTTTTTTTTTTTTTTTTTTTTTTTTTCTGTGTTTTCTCTTTTGTTTGTCTTCTTTTTTTTTTTTTTTTTTTCTCTTAAAATTTTTTTTTTTTTTTTTCTTTTTTTCTGTTTTTCTTTTTTTTTTTTCTTTTCTTTTTTTTTTATGTCTTTTTTTTTTTATTCTTTATTTTTTTGTATCTCTTTTTTTTTTTTCTCTCTCTCTCTCTCTCTCTCTCTCTCTCTTTTTAAAAGAAACTATGGTTTTCTTAAGGTTTCGCAAGAGCTTTCGCGGAAGCTTTTTTAGCAAACCAGTGTTGCTAAACCCTGTGGTTTTGTATGTTTCTTGGAAACTCGATTGCGAAATCCTTCAGGCACCGAAGGTTTTTGAAGGATTTCGGCGTGCGCGCGCGACGACGCGCGCGTGTGCACTTCGTCTCATTTTTCGCAAGGGATTCGTGAAAACAGTGCTATGTTAGAACAACAACTATCACCGCATAGTGTTTTTTCAAGGGAACCTCGGGGGGGGGAGCCCGGTTTGGCTGGGATGCTACGATTTCATATTTAGGATGGACGAGTGTGCTGAAAAACATATGAAATCATACTATCCCAGGGGGAGCTGATAAACCCGGGGGGGGGGAGAGTCTATTCTCTTTTTAGAAGGGAGAATCCACTCTGCTGAACTTGAAGTCGTCATCTCCACTGCTCGCGCAAACATCCCACCCACCCACCCGCAACTTGGTTTGCAAAACCTTTTAAGACCGACTACGACGACACCGACGACAACGACTAGGACGACACCGACGACGTCTCCGACGACTTCGACGACGATAACGACGCCGACGCCGACGACGACGAAGACGACGACGACGGCAACGAAGGCGACGACGAGGGAGGAGGAAGGACGACGACGGCGACAACGACGACAACGACGAGGGAGGAGGGAGGACGGCGGAGACGCGAACGACGACGGAGGAGGAAGGACGGCGACGCCGACGACGACAACGACGAGGGAGGAGGGAAGACGATGACGACGACAACGACGACGACGACGAAATAGGAGGGACGACGACGACATGCGCCGACGACGGACGACGACGACGACGAGGGAGGAGGAGGAAGGACGACCACGGCGACAACGACGACGGGAACGACCACGACGCCAAAGAGGACGACGACGACGAACACGAGGAAAGACAGAGGACGACGTAGGCGACGACGACGACGACGACGCGGGAGGAGGAAGGACGGCGACGACGACGACGAAGACGACGACGACGGACGACGCAAGAGCGCGCGCGCACGCTTTTTTGTTTTGAACATGTTGTGCGAAACCTTAGGGTTTTTGTTCTAGGTTTTTTGGACGCACGATTTTGAAATCCTTCCGAAACCGATGGGTTTTGAAGGTTTTCGGCATACGCCCGCGACGACGCGCGCGTCTGCACTTCGTTTTTTTTTTTTTTTGCAGAGGATTCTCGCGACGGCACACGCGCAAGGGCGTTCGACAGATTTCGCCATGCGCGCGCGAAGCCCGTTTGGTAGCACTGTGTGAAAATATTGAAAAACCTATGGTTTTCTTAAGATTTCGCAAGAACTCGCGCGGAAGTTTTTTTAGCAAACCAGTGTTGCGAAACCATGTGTTCTTGTATGTTTTTTGGAAACTCGATTGCGAAATCCTTCCGGCACCGAAGGTTTTTGAAGGATTTCGGCATGCGCGCGCGACGACGCGCGCGTGTGCACTCCGTCCCATTTGTTGCAAGGGATTCGCAATAAAGTGTTATGTTAGAACAACAAATGTCACCGCATAGTGTTTTTTTTACCAGGGAACCTCAGGGGGGGGGACCCGGTTTGGCTGGGATGCTACGATTTCATATTTAGGATGGACGAGTGTGCAGAATATATATGAAATCGTATTATCCCAGGGGGAGACGATAAGTCTGGGGGGGGGGGTAGAGCTTATTCTTTTTTTAGAACTGAGAATCTATGTTGTGCAATTATGCGGCGCCGGCCGCTGTGGACTTCCCAGCGCGTTTCGCAGGCCGCGCTGACGTGCGGGCACTTCGGTGCGGATCAATGGCTCGGGCGGGCGCGGTGTCATTGCGACGTCGACAGCGGCAGGCGCGATGATGATAGTAGCGACGCTGGCGACGACGATGGCGATGACAGTGGCAAGGCGCTTGACGGCGCTGATGCTGATCACGCCCGTGACGATGATGGTGTCCATGTGACGGTGTTGAAGGCCTTGAACTGATTTCGACATTCGCGCGCCGTCGGCGCGCGCGACTGGCCCGCGTGGAACTCGATGGTGGATGATTTCGGCATGCGCGCGAGAAACCCGCTCGGTCGCATCTGATGAACAGGTATGTTTTCCAAATCAAACAAACAAGGAATCCAAAAACGCGATTGCAGCTTCGTTGGCAAATTTCGTGTTCCAAACCAACTTTGCAACAGCTTTCGAGGCACTTGGGATTGAAACCCTTTCGGCACCCACGTTTTTTGTTGTTTCAAGCATTTCGGCCTGCGCGCACGACAACGCGCGTGTGTGGTTGTTCCAGTTTCGCAAAAAAAAACAACAACAAATTCCTGCACAGTGATCATTTGTGGTGAGCGGGCGCGCGCATAGTAAGGTTTACAAGGGGTGGGGTGGGGTGACGAATCTTGTTTGGGCGGGGTGATGCGAATTCATATTGTAATGGCCTCCGGCCAGTGCCGCCGATCCGGGGGGGCTCCAAATTCGGTGATTTTCGCGGCTCTGTGGCGTCCTCCCTCCTCGCTTCTTCCGGTCCGCATTTTTCTCCTCCGGGGGGTGCGTGGACCGGTCCGGGGGGGGGGGTCGGGGAAAGTTCCGAGGGGGGGGTCCTGGAGGCGGTAGCGGCTAGATCCGAGGGGGTCCCTCGGGCCCTCCAAAACATTTTGGGGATGCTCAAATCATTGAGAAAACGCCAGATGGGGGACCGCCCCCCCCGTCCTCCCCCCCTTCCCCCGGATGTGCAAATCATAAATAAAACGCCAGATGGGGGATCGCCCCCCCCTCCCTCCTCGCCTTCCCCTCCGAACCGGCATTATCTTGGAGTCGTTCCTGGAGGGCCTCAAATTTGCCCAAGAGAGCCCCCAAAGGCCCCCCAGGGGACCCCCAAAACGGCCAAGAGACCCCCAAGAGGCCCTCAAGAGGCGCCCAGAGGCCCCCCCGAGCGCGCGAAGAGGCCCCAGGACTGGCCAAGAGAGCCCCAAGACGGTCCAAGAGAACGCCAAGACAGCCCAAGAGAGCCCCCACAGACCCTCGAGAGACGCCTGAGTCCAAGAGGGTCACAGAAGCCTCCAAGAGGCTCCCAAAATGCTCCCCACGGGCCCCAATCAGGCCCCCAGAGCCCCACGACAGTCCAAGATAACGCCAAGACAGTCCAAGATAACGCCAAGACGTCGACGTCGTGTTCGAATCGCTCTTGGAGTGTTTTCCAACGGCCCAAGGGAGGCCCAAAAGACGCCCCGGAGAGCCCCAGGAGCGCCCAAGAGCGCCCCAAGAAGACCCCCAGAGACCCCCAAGAGCGCTCTAGGAGCCACCCACGCAGCTCACAAGAAGCCCAAGACGGCCCAAGAAGGGCCAAGAAGGCCCCAAGAGACTCCCGGGAGCGCCCCAGGAGGCGCCCAGCGCCGAGATGGCCTAAGAAAGCTCCCACAGAACCCCACGACGCGCCCAGACAGCCCAAGAATACCCCAGAAGCCAATAAGAGGACCCAAGGGGCCCCCAAGAAGCCCCCAACAGGCCCCAAGAGAACCCCGCGCTGCGCCAGGAGCAACGTCTTTCTCAAATTGCCTCGTACTGTCCTCTGTCGTCGTCGTCGTCGTCGTCGTCGTCGTCGTCGTCGCCCTCCGCATTCGTCCTCGTACTCGCCCTCGTTCTCTTCGTCCTCGTCCTTGTGCTTCTCTTCCTCCTCGTTGTCCTCATGCTCCTCCTCGCTATCCTCACGTTCGCCACGTCGTCCTCGTCATCGACTCCTCGTTGTCCTCGCCTTCCTTCTCTTCTTCGCCTAATACGTCCAATGGACTAAAGCGGCGCTTCCCGTTCTTGTCCGATCAGGTTTTGAATAAGCGATGGGGCAGAATCGTTTGTACATTGCATATCCCCAGAGGGTCCCGATAAGTCTGGGGTGGGGGGAGCGGGAAATCATAATTTCCCCCCCAAGGAAAAGAGGCGAATCTATGTGATGCAGTCTACGTTGTGCAATTGAGGCGGCGACGTGGCGGCGACGACGCGGCGATGGCGACAACATAGTCGCAAGACCTGCCCGCAGGCCCAGCCGTGGGCGGCGTCGAGGCGGCGATGGGGCGGCCACGGCGGCAACATAGCCGCCAGACTGGTCCGCAGAGTCAGGCGACGGGCGTTGACGTGGCGGCGGCGGGGCGGCGACGGCGGCAACGTTGCCGCCAGACCGGCCCGTAGGTCCAGTTCGTTAGAAAACAAGTGAGCACTCCTAATTGCAAGCGTTGTTTGGGCATTTGTTCATAAACAACGCAGCGTTCCGTAACAATTTCCGATTGGGAAACCATCGGGGAACATATTTTCGAGAACTGTGCAGCCCCCTGCGGGCGGAAGGGTCGCGGAAAACGCAACCTAAAATCATTCGGACCGCGTTTCAGTTCAGGCGCAGATTTCTTTCGGAAGTGGGATCAGTGCGGATACCGGCAAAATGAATGCCCCGTGAGGGATGGGCGCCATGAAGGCAGCGTCAATGACGCTGCCCCCTGGATCTTGGGATCCACGCGGGCGGCTTCATTGCCGATGACCTGTGGTGCTGCGAACCATGCGGGCGGCGACGGCGCGGTAGTCCCTGGCGGCCATGACCACCGCTGGCGCTTGCGAGACCGAATTTTCCTGGGTGGCAGAAGCGAGAAAATCGCCGATATATCCAGCATCCCCTCACGGCGGAAAGCGACGCGATGGCTGCTTACGAGAGCGGGAGAGTGCGACATCGGTGAATGTATTTGCGTTGTTGGTGATATCGTGTGTGTTGCCACATGATGATGTTGGGTAAAACTAGGGAAATCAACGAACATTTTTTCTCCACATATTTGATTGAACATCGCATCGCCACTACCGCGTGCAGTTGCGAAACACTGCGAAAACCAGTCCAGTGTTCACTGACCCCCACAAGGGTGACCCCCATCAGCAGGCGAGTGAGTACCCTCCCTTTTTCTCCTTCCTCCTCGTCCTTCCCCCTCCCCCTCCTCCATCCTCTTCCCTTGGAAACAACTCCTCCCTGTCTCACCCCCAGATGTGTCAGTAGTAAGGCAGGCCGGGTGTTTCGTTTGAGAATTCTTCACGTTTTCTGATCTTGACGCTTGAAATTTACAACCGTTTCACGGATGGAGGTTGGGTCTTTTTCAACATGTGGTTCTCTCCTTAGCGCCGCGGTTGCAGCGGTTTCAAAGATGGAGGGTGGTTACTTTTCAAGTTCTGGTTTTCGCTTTGGCGCCTCAAGGTTTGCAGCGGTTTCACAGATGGAGTGCTTTTTTCCAAACTGTGATTTTCGCCTTAGAGCGCACATTGGTCATACTAATCTTCACGCTTCGCGGATCCCCACCAGATGTCGCGGGCTCTTGGGCTCTGGTCACCTACGCCCTCGGTGCTTTGCGACCCTGCTCTGACCCTCGCGCCTTAGGCTCTCATTCTGGTTCCGTGGCGTCGGGTGAGGCACCCTGGCGCTCAGGTGACGTGCGTCCTGACCAGTTCTGGCACGAGAGTTTGCACTTCCCTGGCTTCTGGTCCCCAGTCACCGCCACAGCCCGGCCGTGTCTGCCGTTGCCGCTGGCCTATTGGGATTCTGGACGACTGGTTCATTCAGGAATGGTTCAGCCTTCTTGATCGACCATGTGTGTTCCCCCTGTCGGTCTGCAGCCAAGCACGTTGGACTCGTCATGCAACCCCGCGCTTCGCCACTTCTGTGGCGCGCCGACCTCGGGCGCCTGGATGCGACAAGGTCCAATTCACTCATCCTGGTGGTCTCGTCCCTGGGGTGCCCGCGCGCCTGCGCAGCTTCCTGACAGCCCCGGCAGCTCTTGCAGCCTCCGCAATCGGCGCAGCCCCGCTTCCCCCCGGCGGTAGCAGCCTCTGCCCTCGGCGCCGCCCAGCTTCCCCCGGCGGTAGGTTTAGCTGTTGCCTGCGCGCGCGCTAGGCAATTAGTTTTGCTCGTAGCCCGAGCCGACCTGTGACGCCGCCGGCGCCTTCGCCTGCGGCTGCGACAAGCAATCCCCACCAGCGCAGCGCCCCCCTCTGAGCGGCAGCGAGGCTCGCCTCCTGTTTGTTCCTCTCCACGCTTTCTCCTGTCTGTTTTCGCTCCTCCTTCTCCCTGTGCGCGAATTTAGGCCGTTGCCCGTGTGCTACGCTCCTGGACGCCGCCCGACCTCTTTCGCCGCGGTCGCGAGCAAAAAGTATCCCCACCAGCCAACTCAGAAGCCCTGCCCACGAGAGCTGACGGGAAAAGGGACGCAGGGACACACCTAGGGAAACAAAGCGAGCAACCAGGATGAACCGAGAGATCTCTGGAAGCAAGGTGGTGGCCTTGGAAGGCCTCTTCGGGCCATCCCTGGGGGCCGCGTGGGGGCGAGGGGAAGAGAAGGAGGAAGAGGAGGAGAAGGAGGAGAGGAGGAGAGGAGGAGGAGGAGGAGGAGGAGGAGGAGGAGGAGGAGGAGGAGGAGGAGGAGGAGGAGGAGGAGGAGGAGGGGGAGAGGCGCAGGAGGCAGGAGGCAGGAGAGTGAGGAGGAGGAGGAGGAGGAGGAGGAGGAGGAGGAGGAGGCCTCTTGGGCGCTTCTTGGGGCACCCTTGGGGCCTCCTGGGAGCTTTTGGGGGCCTCTAGGAGGGTTTGGGGGGGCCTCTTTGGCCGTCTTAGGGCGTTCCTGGCTTGTCTGACGCCGTCGGAAGCCGTCTTGGAGCCTGTCTGGGTCGTCTTGGGGCCCTCTTGGGGCATATCAGGGGTTCTTCGAGGCCATCTTGGGCGTCTTGGAGGCCTCTTGGGCAGTTCTTGGGCCCTCTTGGGGCCGTCTTGGGGGCCTTTTGGGCCGTCATGGGGCCACCTTGGAGATCTCTTGGGCGATCTTGGGGGCCTCTTGCGCCGTCTTGAGCTGCCGGAATGCCGAAGAAGCAAATGCCAAAATATTTCAAAAACCCTAGGCAAATCAATGATTTTGGCCTCTTCATGCCCTCCTGGGGGACCTCCTGGACGCCTTTTGGGCCGTCTTGGAGGCCTCTTGAGGGCCTCTCGGGCCGTCTTGCGCCATCTTGAGGCCATGTTAGGCCATCTTGGGTGCATCTTGGGCCGTCTTGGTGGAGGCATCTTGGGGCCATCTTAGCCGTCTTGGAGGCCATCTTGGGCGTCTTGGAGGCCTCTGGGGCAGTCTTGGGGCCCTCTTGGGGCCCGCTTGAGAGCCCTGGAAGGAAGGCCTCTTTGGGACATCTTGAAGGCCACCGATCAAAGGAGGAGACTGTGCAAAGTTGAGCCCCCCCAAAGATGTCAACATGGGGCCAACATCTCAGTAACGCTAATGAGGTTGGCGTTTAGAGTGCTGGTGGGATAACGTGTAGCCCCCCCCCCAAGGGGCCAAGATGTGGCCAACACCTTAGTAAAACCGACGGTTCTGGCGCACAGAGGGCTGGTGAGCCATGGTTCAGCCCCCCCCCAAAGATGCCACAATGGTGCCAAAACCTTAGTGCAACTAGTGATTTTGGCTTCCTCGCCGAGGCCGTTTTGGACGCCCTAACACCTCGCGGGGGGGCCGAACGAGTCCAGGGGAGGGGTAAGGGGAGGGGTAAACCCCTCCCCGTAGGGGAAGAGGGTTTTTGTGGAAGAGGGAAGAGGAAACTTGTTAGACCGCCTGTCGCCCAAGGGGCTGGTGGGATTCTATAGCAGTTTTAAACGCTCGTGTGGTTCTGATCACAATGATGATGTTCTGGCATGATTTTGGATGGCCCATACGCAACAGTCACGTTGGTTCGTGGTGTTGGGGTACCAGGAGCAGTGTTCTGGCAATGTTCAGGACAGTCCAGGCATAACGATCACATCACGTTGATCCGCGGCGGTGAAGTCCCAGAAGTAGTGCTATGGCACGATTGAGGATTACCAGAGGGTTGCCTTCTCATGAGCCTGACCCACAAAGAACATACATTATTGTATGGACCTATGAGGAGGGAGCTTGGAGAGAGGGTGTAGCGCAACATCGATGATGTTTCTTGGGTTCATACTGGTCATCCTCTTCCTCCTCCTCCTCCTCCTCCTCCTCCTCCTCCTCCTCCCCTCCTCCTTCTCCTTCTCCTCCTCCTCCTCCTCCTCCTCCTCCTCCTCCTCCTCCTCCTCCTCCTCCCCCCTTCCTGCTCCTCATAGATAACTCCTCCCCCTCGCACACCAGATTTGTCTGTAGTGCGGGCTGGGCGTTTCACCTGAGACTTCCTCACCACTCACGACCCTGAAGTTTAAACAGTGGCAACAGTTTCACAGATGGAGGGCGGGTGGTTTTCAAAATGTGGATCTCGCCTGAGCGCCGCGCACATTCGTTTTAAACATTTGCAAGAGCTTCTCCATGTCTTCCTCATCCTTTTTCTCCTCCTCCTGCTCCTCCTCCTCCTCCTCCTGCTTCCCCTCCCCCTCTCCCTCCCCCCTCGTCGCCCCCCTCTGCGCTCGACGCCCCTGCGGCCGCGCTGAGCCCGTCGACTCTCGGACACGCCTGCGAGCACCCGCAGCTTTGTGGAGGCGGCGCAGGACCCGCCGGCGCCCCCCAAGGAGATCACGGGCGACGCGGCCCAGTTCCTGCAGGAGCCCCCCTCCGCAGGGGGGAGGGCCAAGGAGGAGGAGGAGGAGGAGGAGGAGGAGGAGGAGGAGGAGGAGGAGGAGGACGGGGAGGAGGAGGAGGAGGAGGAGGAGGAGAGGAGGAGAGGAGGAGGGCCAGGGAGGAGGAAGGAGGGCGGAGGAGGAGGAGGAGGAGGAGGAGGAGGAGGAGGAGGAGGAGGCCCGCCGCGCGGTGGCCACGGGAGGCCGAGACGCTGACGTCTCGGGGCGCCACTCGTTGCCGCCGCCCGCCGACCAGGATCTCCGACGATCTGGTCTTTGCTGCATCGCTCGGACGTGTGCGTTTCTGCCTCGGCGAGGACCATCGAGGAGTATCCTTTTGATCATTTGGCGAAAAAGCCACGCACGGAACCGAAAAAAAGCCCAGGGAGTGGACGTCCGAGCGGTGGCGAGCTCGGCGATCTCTCCTCGGCCTCGGCCTCCAGGGGCCCGCTCTCGGGCCCTGGCGGCCGCCAGGTGCCCCAGCAGAGGGCCCCGACAGCAGCAGGGGTGACGTGGCGAGGTCGAGGAGGAGGAGGAGGAGGAGGAGGAGGAGGAGGAGGAGGAGGTCGGCGAGCGGAAGCGTGCCAGGGCAGGGGCGAGGGCACGGCCGCGTGCACTTTGATGCATGTTTTTTTGGGAAGCGACGGGGATCGCGGCCGTCCAGCACAAACATGCCGCCGGCATTGCGGCTCGAGCACGGTTCGTGACCACGCCGAGCGCGTTCCACGACTCGCAGAGTGCCTGCTCGCAAACGGCCGAAAACACATGTCTTCATCGATGTAGACATGTGACATGCCTACATCGGTGCAATGTCGGCGTCACCCCATCATACTTATACTATATGTCCGTCGCCCCCCCCCCCGGGGGCGACGCCCGCACCGAGAAATCTTCTAGTATATGCGTCGTGGCGGGCGCTTTCTGGCCACACCGCTCGGGAAACGATCTACTACCAGATGGGCATACTATCTGTGCGGGCCAGACGCGCGTCTCCAAGGAGGACATGTGTGGTATTGTGTGTTTCTGTGCATCCCAGAATGCAGCGTGACTTCCCCACGGCGGAGCCAGGCCACTTGCGAGAAGCCACTCTGCGAGCCGTGGAGCGCGCCTGTCTCCTGGCATCGCTCGGACATGTGCATTCTTTACAGGCGCCGGCAAGGGCCATCGAGGAGCATGTTTGTTCACCTTGCGAAAAGTACGCGCGCGAAGCCGAAGATGCACAGGGAATGGACGTCCAAGCGGTGGCGAGGTCTGTGACCCGGCGACACGGCCTCCGGACCGCCTGCGCGCCCAGGGCGGCCTCGGGCTCCCCGCCCCCCCCCCCTGCGAGGCTCCTCTGTCTTGGCTCCTGTTGGGAAGGCCTTGCGGCGGGTGTCGCCAGCCCTGAAGGGGGACGACGACGACGACGGCGACGACGACGACGACGAAAACGACGACGACGACGAAAACGACGACGACGACGAAAACGACGACGACGAACACGACGAACACGACGATGGCGGCGGCGGCGACGACGCCGACGCTCTGAAGTCCTGCTTTGGGCTCTGTTGAGGGGCCTCTTGGGCTCCGTGGGGGGCCCCTGGGGGATCGGCGCCCTCCAGCGAAACGCTGTTCTGGCACAGCGGATCTGGGGCGGGGCCTCTGGGGCCGCGGCACGGTTCCTGCAGGAGCCCCGGCGGGGGCCGCGGGAGGCTTGAGACGCTGAAGCAGGGGCATGCCGTGCCAGAGGAGGGGAATATGTTGATGCCGCTTCTGCGGCCAAGCCGCATGGGAAGGATGGGCAGCCTTTTCAAGGGTGCCCTTGCATCCTTGCCTCCTCGGTCCAGCCTTCGCCACTTCCGTTGGCCGCGCCCCGCTCGAAAAGCTCCGAAATGGGCGTCCAAGGCCCTTGCATCCTTATCGCGCATCCTTATGATACGGGCCGACTATACTCCCTCTCCTCTTCCTGTCGCTGCTGCGCTGCGATTTAGATTTCGGGCCACGGTTCCCAACATGAGTTTGCCTGTTTCAGGTCTGCTTGTGCGGTGTTCCCAGTTTGCCTAGCGACCTTTTGATTCGCGATGCTGTTGTGGCACCCGCCGGTTTTGTGCGAGGAAACGTACTGATGCCGCCACCCTTCCCCCGCCACCACGGCCAGATTCGCTTCGGGATCCTGGCCAGAACGCGCCCCCAGAAGAGCTCCGTGGAGTAGCAGCACGGGCATCCTTTTGTTTCCCCCCTCCGTGTCGTCGTTCGGCTGGTTCGGTGGATCCGTGTCGTGTCGACGCGGCCCGCTTCCTATACAGAAGCTCCCTGCGGGGCCACGGGAGGCTTGCACCTCCGAGGGGGGCCAGTCGAGACATCGGCGGCTCTCCCCGGCGTTTCTCGTCCTCTTTGGGGGCTTCCTGGGGGCTGGTCGTCGCCGCGGCGGGGTCCGCCGCGACGAACGGGCCAGGATGGACCCCCAGAGGGGCCCGGGGATTGGTTTCGTGGTGGGCCGGGTGGGAAGGCCCTCCTCCGGCCTGGGGAGTGGTCTCGTTGTGGGCTGGGGGTTGATGTCGTTGTGGGCTGGGTGGCCTGGGGATTGATTTCGTTGTGGGCCGGGGATTGATTTCGTTGTGGGCCGGGTGGGAAAGCTGCCGTTGTCCCGACAAGCCCCCTCATCCGGAAACCCCCGACAGAGGGCTCGTGAGGCGTGCCGGTGCGGCGGCGATCCCGCCGCACGGCGTTCAGGGGTCGAACACGCCGCCAGTGGTCCAGCGTCCCGCTGTTTGCAGGAGACCCCAGGGGCCACTGGAGGAGGAGGGAGAGGAGAAGGAGGAGGGCGAGGAGGAGGAGGAGGAGGAGCAGGGGTCTTAAAGGGTGATGATGATGATGATGATGATGATGATGATGATGATGATGATGATGATGATGATGATGATGATGATGATGCTGATGCTGATGCTGATGCTGATGCTGATGCTGAATGGCTGCTGCTGGCTAATGGCTGATTGGCTGATGGGCTGGGCCCTGATTGATTGATACTGTGCTGATGCTGATGCTGATTATGGACGGGTGGATGGATTAATGGCTGGATGCTGATGATGCTGATTATGAATATGGCTGCTGAATGATGCGTTGATGCTGATGCTGAATGCTGGGGATGCTGATGCTGATGCTGATGCTGATGATGATGCTGAGTGATGATATGATGATGATCTAGATGCTGATGATGCTGATGCTGATGCTGATGTGGATGCTGCTGATTTGATGATGAATGCCTGATGCCTGCAGTTGCTGATTTTGATGCGGATGCCTGATGCGATGCTGATTGCTGATGATGATGAGATGCTATGTTGATGCTGATGCTGTTGCTGATGCTTGATTGCTGATGATGATGTTGATGATGATGATGTGGCGATGCGGATGCTGCTGATGCTATGATGAATGCTGATGGCTGGATGTGATGCTGATGCTGATGCTGATGCTGATGATGGAAAATGAATGCCTGATGTTGATGCTTATGCGGGATGCTGATGATGCCTGATGATGATGATGCGTGATGATGATGCTTGATGGGGGGCTGATGCTGATTGCTGATGATTGCCTGATGCTGATGTTGATGCTGATGCTGATGGCTGAATGCTGATGCTGATGATAGCTGCTGATGATGACGAGATGGATGATGATAATGATGAATATGAATGATGATGACCAGGAGGAAATGGATGATATGAGGATGATAATGATTGATGATGACGAATGATGGCCGATGCTGGATGATGATGATGATGCTGATTGATGATGGTGATGATGATGACGATGATTGACGGCGCTGAAGATAGATGATGATGATGATGATGATGATGATGATGATGATGATGATGATGATGATGATGATGATGATGATGATGATGCTGAGGATGAGGAGGAGGAGGAGGAGGAGGAGGAGGAGGAGGAGGAGGAGGAGGAGGGGGCGGGTCTTGAAGACGCCGACGCGCTCTGGAGGGGCCCCTGGCTTCCAGGCCGTGCCTCGGCGCCCGGGGGGCGGGGCGGCGGGGCGTGGCCGAGGCTCGCCGTGCCCAGCAGGGACCCAATCGCTCCTGGCTCGGCGTGCGTCGGCGTGCGTCCTGGTGGCAGCCGTAGGCGTTTCGGCCCAAGAGTGGCGTCGCGGATCAGTCCCAGACACGATCGCGTCATAGAAAAATCAGGACGGGAGGCTGTTGGCTACTTTCGGCCCCTGGGGGCCCTCGCCGGGCCCCGGGACCGTCAAAAAAGGACTCAGGATGACAAACCGGCCCCGGGGAAAGGGTCGGGACTTGCCCGGGGACGCTGTCCTGAAAAAATCAGGACGTCGCATGTCTGGGGTGCGCAGTGGCCGCTGCTGTTGTGCAGCGCCGAGTTTAGTGATGCGGTCTGCGCTCTTGGCCGCCTGGCTGGCGCACTGTGGGCATGGGCGTCATGGGCAGGACGCCGTGCAGGTTGAGGGGGGTGGTGCAGAGCAGGCGACACCCGAGCGCCAGCTGAACCAGCGAGGCTGTGAGGGTTGCAGCCACGTTTACCTCATGAGGCACTGCGTCCGGGGCACAGGAGAGCCAGAGCCAGAGTACCAGGCGTATTCGTCCCTGCCCGTCCCCGACTGGGACTCGCCTGACGAGTGGTGCACTGGAGGGGGGTTTGCCATCACCAGCAACGTGGTCGGGCAGTTCCTCAGAGACCGCTACGGCCTGAGGCCGGGGAGGGTCTCCGCCACGAACGACGGCGTGATGCGGAAGGTGCAGACGGCGCAGGCGGTCATGGCGGGCATCTACAGCGGTCGACCCCAGGCGTTCGACTCCACGTAAGAGTGACCATTCGCCGGAGTGACAGTTGGTGCTGGCCCACTGGGGTCCCCCGATCGCCGAACGCGATGCGATAGTAGCGTCTTGCGCGCTCGTGTTTGATCCTCCCGCGGCCCCCAACAAGCCGCGCACCAAAGGTCACTCTTGCCCAGGGGGTCACTCCTGCGTGCAGCCGAGGCGTGGAGGATGGAAACCGATGAGGTCATCTTCGCCAACGCCTCGGCGCGCGGCTGCCCCGTGCCCGACGAGGCCGTCCAGATGGACGAGGCGCGGCGCCTCCTGGAGACCACCCCCATGCCCGGCGGCCTCGGGCCGCCTCCGGAGGTGGACCCCGCCAGGTGGGGCGCGATGCTGGAGAGCTTCAAGAGAGTCATCGGAGTGGGGAATGTCAGGCGGCGAGCGGGGGGGGGGGAAGGGAGAAGGAGGAGGCCTCCCCAGAAGGCGGCGGGACTTCTCAGAAGCCCTCGCGCCTTCCGAGGAGTTTTCTTGTTGTCTTCGGGGCAGGCTCGGACCACTTCTCAGAAGGCCGGGGGACTTCCGAACCTGCCGAGAGGGCCTTCTCCTTCTCACCTCCCCCCCTGGCTCGCCGCCGAGAGTAAGACGATCATGGAGCTCATGCCCCCCAGCTACACGCGGGACGTCTCCTGGAGCGCCGAGGAGGGGCAGCCGCGGGTCCGGGGCAGCGCCTCTGCGCTCAAGTATTTCGCGCAGCAGCTGTTCTACGCGAAGGCCTCGGGCGTCGACCCCGACGGGAGGTCCATCACCTTCGGCGGCCAGGAGCTCAACGTTAGCATCGAGGAGCTCTTCCCTCTTTACTCCTGGGAGGCTTACTTTCATCAGGTCGAGACCGGCCCCAGCCTGAAGGCCGCGAACGGCGTTGGCATCGCGCGGGCCCTGCTGCACCAGCTTTCGAAGGGCACCCCGCCCGGCTACGCCCACATATTTTCAATGAGCGACACCAATTTTGATCCTCTGCGGGTGCTCTTCAACCTGACATGGACTCCGTTGCACTACGCGGGCAGTGTCGGCCCGACACCGCCAAACGTGGGCTTGATGTTCACCAAGCGGCCGACAGGCGAGGTCAACATCGACGCGGTCACGGTGAACTTCGACGGCACCCTCTCTCCATCGGTGAGTTCTGTGCCGGCGAGCCCAGCGAGTACGAGCTTAGCCGATCTCGAGCACAGGATGGCGGTGGCCTTGCGGGACTACCCTGCCGCGAGGGCCTGCGCGCAGAGGCAGGATGCCCTGCTGGTATGAATCAAAGCACTACCTACCGTAAATTACCCACGAATAAAACACATACCGAATGTTTCGCGGAAGTCGCCGAGGTGGTGGTCGCCGAAGTCGACTCATTACCCTCTATTGTAGCTGTTCAGCTCTGGCGTGCTGCATTTTTTGGTTTCAGACAGTGAGTCGAAGTGCTTGCTGTTGTTCTGGCCACCCGTCCACTGCAACACGGCATGGCGTAGGTTGCGCAGAAGGCATCGCTCTTCCTAGCGCCCCAAGGGCAAGCGCTGCGGTCCATCTGCCAGACCTTGGGGTGCACGATCCACCGAAGCGCGGCGCCAGGCGCAAGGGCGTCCCGGCACGCTGGCATATAGAAAACAGCGCTCTCTGTGGCAGCACGACGACTGCGGGAAGTCGGCACAAGCACACGCGCTCGGAGGCCCGCGCGGGCTTCTTGGGTCGGCGCTGTGCCCCCCAGCGGCGCCTCCGTCGACGCGTCCCCTGCCGTTTCTCTCTCTTCCTCCTCCTCCTCCTCCTCCTCCTCCTCCTCCTCCTCCTCCTCCTCCTCCTCCTCCTCCTCCTCCTCCTCCTCCTCCTCCCTCCTCCATCTCCTCCTCCACCTCCTCCTCCTCCTCCTCCTCCTCCTCCTCCTCCTCCTCCTCCCTCCTCCTCCTCCTCCTCTCCTCCTCCTCCTCCTCCTCCTCCTCCTCCTCCTCCTCCTCCTCCTCCTCCTCCTCCTCCTCCTCCTCCTCCTCCCCCCGAAGCGACCTGGGGTCGCGGGGGCGCAGGCGCTGCGCGCCTCGCGCGCCAGGGCGGAGGCTCCGGCGCCCGGCCGAGAAGTCCGCGCGGACCTCCGAAGCCTCCGCGGCGCCGACCTGCTCGGCATCACTCGGGCGTGTGCGTTGCTTGGCTCTCGGGAAAAGCCGCGAGCCCCGCCGGCCGGAAAGGCTGCCGGAGATCGGCGGGAGTAAAAGGTGATGATGTCGCGACGGCTCGAAGGATTCTGTGCTCTCGCTCACGGCGTGCTGGGTCCTAAGTTCTGGCCCGGCCGCCCGCCCCGCGGCCCCTTCTCCGGCACCTGCTGCCCATGCAGAGGCGCGGCCCCCGGGCGAGCCTGCGGGAGATCTACGACCACCACCAGGTCGGCGAGGTGTCAGATTTGGCCCCTCACGAAGCGTCCGTCCTGGGTGTGCTTGGGCGCAGTGCGGTGAACAAAAATAGATAAGAACGAGACGTCCGCATTTTGGGATCCAGGTTTTCTTGAATCGGCCATGTACCCTCAGGCGCAATCCCAAACTCGGGTGTTGTCCAAGCTGTTCGGGAGCTGAGGCACGTTATTTTCCTGGGAGGCGTTTTGAGGGACGGTGGCGGAAGTACGCAACTCCCCCTCTCGATGAACCGTCTGGCGAAGCTGGCTTTGAGCTCCACCATTTCAGGGGGCCTTCGTTGAGTTGTTGTGGTTTTCTGTTTTTGCGATGAGCTTTGCCATGCCCGCTCTTCTTTCAGGAGGGAAAGAAACACACAGACACAATTAATCGTCGACTCCCTGGAAAAAATGGGAAAGTATGGGAAGTGGGGGGGGGAAGACGAAAACCCAGAAAATATTTGAAGATATGGGGATTCCTGTTGTTTGTGTGTATTTATTTGTGCGTCCCTGGGCCCCTTGATTTCTACCCCGCCTCCCCACGACGGGAGGCGCTGGCGATAGTCGGCGCTGCCCGCTGGGCTGCCGACCTGCCCGCTGGGCGGTCGGCGATGAGCGATTGGTCGACGACGCTCTGCCTCCTCCCCAGGGGTGGACCTAAACGGGTTTTGGCGATTTCGTGGGCCCTTTTCGTTTCGGTTTCGTTTTGCTTGAAAGGCGGATTGAAGAGAAAACGAGGGGAAACGACAACAAAACGAAAACGAAAAACACTGTTTAGGTTCAGCCCTGCTCCTCCCCTCCTGCTCTGCGACCGCTTGCGAACCCCACCCCTGCGGGCCGCACTGGCGCGTCACCCTGACTCCAGATCCGCCC
>CAUYUJ010000627.1:39088-49088 GCA_963575745.1 Prorocentrum cordatum
CGGGAGCCACATTTTGGAAGCGGCCCACCCTCCATGTGTGAAGCTCCTGCAGTTTTCAAAGATGACTGTGCGGGGCGCGAAGGCAAGAGCCACATTTCGAAAACGGAACGCCATCCATCCGTGAAACTGTTGCAAACTGTAAGTCTCAGGATCAAACATGGTAAGGAAGTCTCTGGCGAAACGCCAGGCCCGCCCTTTCGACCGGCCTCGGGGTGCGATAGGGAGGAGTTGTCTATAAGGACAAGGGATGGAGGATGACGAGGATGGTAATCATACCATCAAGTATCCAACTTGCGATTGGTAAAGAGGGGGTAAGTATAGGGGGACGCGGACGGGGAGAAGGAGAGCATCGAACTTATAACACCACTACGTAGCGCTTGCGCTAAAGGCAGCTTGCCTGTCTTGAGTGGGTTTGGACATACATACAAAGTTGTCGTCCTTGGCCTGGGGCTCCATGGGTGGTGCTCTATGGCCTGCGCCCTAAGCTTTTTAATGCTCGCGGTCTCCTGTTCTTGCCCTGGTGCCCTATATCGACGGTACTCTGCATCTTTCGCCCGAGGATGGCTTAGCGGTTGCGATGTGTCGTTGTTGCCTTGGTGCTCTACGGGTGGTGTTTTATGACTGGCGCCTTGTGGTGTCTGAATGGTTGCCATTTCTCGTTCTTGCCCTGGGTACCCTATGGGCGCTGCCTCATGGCTGTCGCCCAATGTTGGCTTAATGGCTGCCATGCTTTGTTCTTGCCTCGATGCCCTGGCGGGTGGTGCTCCTATGGCTGGTGCCCTGCAGTGTCTGAGTGGTCGCGAGTGCTCGTTCGTGCCTTGGTGCCCTGCGGGCGGTGCTCCGTGGCCCATGCCCCATGATGCCCCGATGGTTGCGATTCCCTGTTCTGGCTCTGCTGCTCTATGGGCGGTGCTCTGTGGCGGGTGCTCTGCGATGCCATGCTTCGATGATTTCAACTCACCGCCTTGCCTTGGTGCCCTAGGGGTGGTGCTCTATGGTTCGGGCGCTGTGACGCATGGTTCAAGCGCCTACAGTTAGAGGTTCATGCTGGCGGTCCTAACCAGGAGGTGGAGAAGCATTGCAACGGGGAAACAGAGCAGGGGGGGACGAGGAAGAAGGGCAGCGGGCAAGGAGCATGGGCAACGGCGTTAGAGCTCGGGATAGCTAAGCGGTGCCGAGGCCACCAGCGGCCTGGCAAATGGCCCCGACCGCCTACAGCTTCGCGAGAGTGCCCTTTCTCTTTGTCGTGCAGCTCCATATTCATCCACAGAAACACCGTAATAGTGAGTTGCCCTCATGTTATTTGTAGTCGCGACGCATCTCAAAACACAGCGCAAGCGAGGCTGCCCACGGGCTAAAGCAGAGTCCCTTGCGAGCCGGCCTGTTGGGTGAAGGATCCGGCTGCCCGCGATCCCGCAGCTCTGCAGCCGATTCCTGTCCCCTGCCGGCGAGGCGACGGTAGATTTTCGGCCGCGCTCTACCTGGCCTGGGGAGGTTCTGCCCAAGAAGTCGAGCCCTGCGTGCAGCTGGCCTTCGCAGATCGCCACGGCAGGACCGCGCCCCTCCAGGTCCAGCAGTGCCACGGGGCACCTGCCCTCCCAGGGACGGCGGGTCGTCTTCGCCAGATCTCGGCTGGTGCAGCACCGTGCGCTCGGCAGCCGCAGAGCAGCGGCGCCCTCGGGCCCTGGCCGATGGTGCTGCGGACACGCCGCCTCCTCATCTCGCGCAGCGGGCCCTGTTCGAAGATGCTGCGGCCCCGCCGCTTACTCGTCATGCGCAGCTTTCTTGTCCTACGGCGCTGGGCCGCTTCTGCGCCGCCAGGGCGCGCGCGCGCGCGCAACGCGTGCTGCGGGTCGGGGTCCAGCCAGCGTGGTCGATGCCCAGGTCGCGGCACTCGGTGACCGCTTGCAGCAGTGTGCCCCGCGCCCTGAGCTCCGCCACCACCGCCCTGGACGTTCGGGGGCTGCTGCTCAGCAGCGTCGACCTGTCAGCCACCTCAAGGCACCGCTCATTCAGGGCCGCGAGCAGCGCAGCAGCGGCGTGGACGACGTCGGTGCACACCGCGGCTGCCGACCCACAGACCTGGACGCTGGCGCCATCGAGCCCCCCCTTCGGGTGAGCCCTCGGTGCTCGAGCGCAGAGTCGCCGCAGCACCACTTGCAGGGGAGCTCGTGGAAAATGCATACAGTCTGTTGGAAACACACACCCACACACGCACCCATACACACAACACACACACAACACACGCACCCACACACACAACACACACAACACACACAACACACAACACACACACAACACACACAACACACACAACACACACAACACACACACAATACAACACACACAACACACAACACACAACACACACAACACACAACACACAACACACAACACACACACACACGCACACACACAGTTGAAAACAACACACTGTCTGTGGACAACACACACAGACACACACACACTGTGTGTGGGTGCGTGTTTTTTCCCACAGACTGTGTGTTCCTTCTGCAGCCACGCTGTGGGAATGCCCGGGTCCTGCCAGCAGCGACCAGCCTGCACAGGCCCCGCGTCAGCGAAGCGGCCGCACGGTTAGGGTCCCCTGCAGCTCCGTGGCTGGAGCGCGGGCCGGGAAGCTCGAGCTGACCACAGCCCGCGCCAGCCAGGCGGAGTCCAGGCTGTCATGGAACCTGTGCGTATCCGTCAAGGCGAGCGTCGTGTGCATGCCCATCGCGTGGTGGAGGAACGAGGGGGAATGAGGACTAAGGATGAGGGATGAAGAGGAGGAGGAGGCGGCGGAGGAGGAGGCTGAGGAGGAGGAGGAGGAGGAACGCTGATGACGATGATGATGATGCTGCTGATGCTGATGCTGATGCTGATGCTGATGCTGATGATGATGATGCTTATGATGGTGATGATGATGGTGATGGTGATGGTGATGGTGATTGTGGTGATGATGATGGTGCTGATGGGGATTGTGATGCTGATGATCATTCGAATGATGGTGATGATGATGACAAGGAGGAGGAAGGAGGAGGAGTAAGAAGGAAGGGGATGTCTGAACAAGGATGCATGGGAAATGAGACATGAGAAACGAGACATGAGGAATGAGGAATGATGGTGATGGTGATGATGACTGTGATGGTAATGGTGATGGTGATGGTCATGGTGATAGTGATGATGATGCTGCTGCTGATGATGTTGATGATGATGATCAAGATGACGACGATGATGATGATGACGAGGATGATGAGGATGGGGATGACGATGATGCTGATGCTGACATTTATGATGATGGTGATGACGAAGATGGTGGTGATGATGTTTATGATGAGGAGGAGGGTGAGGATTGTGGTGATGATGATGATGATGATGATGATGACGATAATGCTTATGCTGATGTCGATGCTGCTGATGATGACGATGACAAAGACGATGATGATGGTGATGATGACGATGTTGATGATGACGTTGTTGTTATTGTTGTTCGTGTTGTTGTAGTTCTGGTTGTGATTGTGGTTGGTGGTGTTGCCGTTGTTGTTGATGATGTTGGTATTGTTTCGTTGTTGTTGTTGTTGTTGTTGTTGTTGTTGTTGTTGTTGTTGTTGTTGTTGTTGTTGTTGTTGTTGAATTCTCACTACTGGAGAATAACTATTGTTGATCCCCACCCTCGAGTGACCATTTGTATTTGTTTTAATTGAAGTGCTTCCCCCGGGGCCCACAATCTGTTCCCAAATCGCGCTCTCGCGCGGGACTTCCTCACAAATTGTATACGAATTGCGTTCTGGCGTTGGACTTCCTCGCAGTTTATTCAGACGATGCGCCCTCGGCGCGAATCACGCTCTCGCTCAGGCGTTTCTCACGATTTACTTGGGAATCGCGCTATCGCTTGAGACTTCCTCGCGATTCATGCACGACCCACGCTTCAGCAACCCGCCTGTTTGGCCTGGTCGCCTGGGCCCGCCTTCCCAACCTGCCCGCTATGGGTCTGCCCACCCGATCTGCCCGTCTGGTTCTACCACCTCCCCCTTACACCCGTCTTCTCTTCCCTTGCTTTATGGGCTGCATTACATGCACGTGGCAGGTAAGAAAGATATACCCCCAACGGGGTATGATCGAAGACGACGAGGGCGGGTACCGAGGGGCTGGGATATACATATTATTGGCACGTGAGCAGGTAGGAGCGAACAGTCTTAAAGTGATTGTTTTTGTTGTTGTTGTCGTCGTGGTTGTTGTTTTTGGCGTTTGTGTCCTTGTTGTGGTTGTGGTGGTTGTTGTTGTTGTTGTTGATGTTGTTGCTGTTGGTGTTGTTGTTGTCGTCGAATGCTACTTGCTACACAATTATTGTTGTTGGACCCCTCAAATGCGCCCTGGCGCTCTCGCCGAGGCGCCGGCTACATTTTCATTGAAATTGAGGCTCGCGCTCGAGCGGTTTGGGGGACCGCCCAAACCGGCCCCCAACAACAACAACACCACCACCACCAACAACAACAACAACAACGACGCTCCCGCTCGAGACTTCCTCCTTTTTTGCTCAGGTCTGGTGTTCTTGCTCGCCGCCGAAAACCGCCGTCCTAACAAAACCAGCGCTCCCACTCGAGACTTCCTCCCGTTTTACCTTGGACTGGCGCGCTAGTTTTTCTCTCATCGGCGCCGCCCCCAGCAAAAACAACGCTCCCGCTCGAGGCTTCCTCCCTTTTTTACTCAAGACGGTGCTCCTCCTCGCCGCCGAAAACCGCCGCCCCGACAAGACTAGCACTCCCGCCCGAGACGTCCTTCCGTTTTACGCTGGACTGGCGCCCAACTCTCTTTTTTAATTGGCGCCGCTCCCGGCAAGAACAACGCTCCCGCTCGAGATTTCCCCCTTTTTTTTTTTTCCTCGGGACGGTGCTGTTCCTCGCCGCCGACAGCCCCCGTTCCGAAAAAATATGGCTCCCGCTCGATGTTTCCTCCTTTCCTGCTCGAGGCGGTGTTCCTCCTCGCCGCCGAAAGCCGCCGTCCCAACAAAACCAGCGCTCCCGCTCGAGATTTCGTTTTGTTTTACGCTAGACTAGCGCCCTACTCTCTTCAGCATTTGCGCCGCGACCAGCAACAACAGCAGCCCTGCTCGAGATTTCCTCCCTTACTATTCAGGGCCAGGTCCTTGCCTCACCGCCGACAGCACCCATCCCCACCAAGGCAATCCTGTCCCTCGATATTTCCTTATGCTTTACCCTTCGCTGGGGTTCCACTGGCGGCTTCACATCGGCGCAGCAAGGCGCGGGCATGTGATTTCGAGGCGGGGTATGTTGAAATTCCTTGGAGGAGGTGTTTGCAAGACCTCACTGGGCGGGAGATCTGGGAATTGGAATAACGGACCCCGCTATAGAACAAGAGTCCCCCATGATGTGGATGTTTATCATGATGGTTGCATGCTCCGTGTGGAAACATCGCGCATGAGGGTAACATGATCGTTGTTGTTGATGTTGTTGTTATTGTTGCTGTTGTGGTTGTTGTTGTGGCTGTTGCTGTTATTGTTTTTGTTGAATGCTACTTGCTAAACAATTCTTATTGTTGGACCCCTTAAAGGCGCCCTGGCGCTCTCGCCCAGGCGCCGGCAGCATTTTCAGTGAAAATGAGGCTCACGCTCGAGCGGTTTGGGGGACCGCCAAAACCGACCCTCCCAACAACAACAACGCTCCCGCTCGAGATTTGTTCCTTTCTTACTCAGGGCCGGTGCTCTTGCTCGCCGCCGAAACCCACCGTCCCAACACAACCAGCGCTCCCGCTCGAGACTTCCTCCCGTTTTACCTTGGACAGGCGCGCTAGTTTTTCTGTCATCGGCGCCGCCCCCCACAAAAATAACGCTCCCGCTCGAGGCTTCCTCCCTTTTTTACTCAAGACGGTGCTCCTCCTCGCCGCCGAAAACCGCCGCCCCGACAAGACTAGCACTCCCGCCCGAGACGTCCTTCCGTTTTACGCTGGACTGGCGCCCAACTCTCTTTTGAATTGGCGCCGCTCCCGGCAAGAACAACGCTCCCGCTCGAGGCTTTCTCCCTTTTTCCTGGAGACGGTGCTGTTCCTCGCCGCCAACAACCCCCGTCCCGACAAAACCACGGCTTCCGCTCGATGCTTCTTCTCTTCTTACTCAAGGCGGCGCTCCTCCTCGCCGCCGAAAGCCGCCGCCCCGACAACAACAGCAGCCCTGCTCGAGACATCCTCCCTTACTGTTCAGGGTCAGGTCCTTGCCTCACCGCCGACAGCACCCATCCCCACCAAGGCAATCCTGTCGCTCGATATTTCCTTATGCTTTACCCTTCGCTGGGGTTCCACTGGCGGCTTCACATCGGCGCAGCAAGGCGCGGGCATGTGTTTTCGAGGCGGGATGTGTTGAAATTCCTCGGAGGAGGTGTTTGCAAGACCTCACTGGGCGGGAGATCTGGGAATTGGAATAACGGACCCCGCTATAGAACAAGAGTTCCCCATGATGTGGACGGTTATCATGATGGTCGCATGCTTCGTGTGGAAACATCGCGCATGAGGGTCACATGAGTGTTATTGTCGTTGTCGTCGTCGTCGTCGTCGTCGTCGTCGTCGTCGTCGTCGTCGTCGTCGTCGTCGTTGTTGAACTTTAACTATTGAACAATTATGATTTTTGGACCCCTTAAAGGCGCCCTGGCGCTCTCGCCGAGGCGCCGGCTGCATTTTCATTGAAAATGAGGCTCACGCGCGAGCGGTTTGGGGGACCGCCAAAACTGTCCCCCCAACAACAACAGCGCTCCCGCTCGAGACGTTCTCCTTTTTTACTCAGGGCCGGTGCTTTTGCTCGCCGCCGAAACCCACCGTCCCAACACAACCAGCGCTCCCGCTCGAGACTTCCTCCCGTTTTACCTTGGACAGGCGCGCTACTCTTTCTCTCATCGGCGCCGCCCCCCAGCAACAACAACGCTCCCGCTCGAGGTTTCCTCTCTTTTTTGCTCAAGGCGGTGCTCTTGCTCGCCGCCGGCAGCCCCCGCCCCGACAAGACTAGCACTCCCGCCCGAGACGTCCTCCCGTTTTACGGTGGACTGGCGCCCTTTTTTCCTCCTCCTCCTCGTCCTCGTCGTCGTCGTCCTCCTCCTCCTCCTCCTCCTCCTCCTCCTTCCTCCGTCCACCGCCTCCTCGTCCTCGTCCTCCTCTACTCCTCCTCCTCCTGCCTCCTCCCCCCTCCTCCCTCTTCCTCCCTTTTCCTTCCTCCATCCCCTCCTCTTCTCCTTCCTCCCTCCTCCGTCCCTCTTTCCTCCCTCCTCCTCCCTTTTCCCTTCTCCTCCCTTTCCTCCTCCTCATCCTCCTCCTCGTCCTCCCTCCTCCTCCTCTTCCTTTTCCTTTTCCTGTTCCTCCTCCTTTTCCTCCTCCTCTTCCTCCTCCTCCTCCGTCCTTCCGCCTCTCTCTTCCTCCCTCTTCCTCCCTCCGCCCTCTCTTCTCCCTCCTCCCTCCTCCCTGTCCCGTCCCTCTTTCTTCCCTCCTCCTCCCACTTCCTCCCCCCTCCTTTCCCTTTTCGTCCCCCTTCTCTCCTCCCTCCTCCTGCTTCCCTCCTGCCTCTTCCCTCCTGCCTTCCCCTTCCGTCCTCCCTCGTCGCTCCCGCTTGATACTTCCTCACCTTTTACTCAACACTGGGGCCCTCGTTTCGGCATCGCCTCTGAGGGGCTTCCAAGAGTCCCTGTTGAACCTCAATTCTTGAATAACTATCATTGTTTGATAGCGTAGATTATGTGGAGGAGGGAGAGAAGAAGGAGGACGGATGACTTCCATGGGGCTCCAAGGATGAAGGGTCGAAGGGTTGACTTCAGGGATCCCTTGAGAGGGTGTGGAGAGCAGGTGGAGGATGCGAGCACGGGAGCGGCAGCGCCTGGGGGCGTGAACTTTCAGGGTCACGCGCCGAGGCCGCAGGATGGTGGCGCAACAGTTCGAACGAGGAGTAAGAACCACCTCGTCCTCGGAGGTACTGCTACTACAGCTACTCCTCCTTCCTCCCCCTCCTCCTCCTCCTCCCCCTCCTCAATCCTCCTCATCCTCCTCCTCCTCCTTCTCCTCTCCCTCTTCCTCTCCCTCATCTTCCCCCCCCCATCCTCGCCCTCTTCCTCCTCCTCCGAGATGCGGGGCGCGCGCGAGGCGATTGCGATGGCGATGCGGAGATGCGCCTTCCGAGCTGTGGATGTCGAAGCTCCTCGGAAGAGGTGGTGGCGACACTTTCGGGGGATGGAAATCTGGGCGAGGGAATGTCGGGCCCCGCGTGCCAGAACACATCCCTCATGGTGGGGCGCGGTCTCCAGAAGGATGCGCGTGGCGCGTGGAGGCGTGGCGCACGGTGGTAAAATCATCGCTGTCGTTGCTGTGAAGTTTTCATTCATGAGGGCCATGTGTTTTTGACCCCCCTGCGAGGTAACCGTTTGTATTTTTCAAGCGAAGTGCATTTCCCAGGGCTCGCCCTTTTTTACCGGGGAAACGAGGTGCCACTAAATTGCGCCCCTGGCCCCCGGTTTACAACCAGAACGGCGCCCGCCTGATAATTTCTCACAACGTATTCCCAAATCGCGCTCTCGCGCGGGACTTCCCCACAGTTCGTGCCGGAATCGCACTCTCGCGTGGCACTTCTTCCTAATTTATTTGGACGCCGCGCCCTCGACGCTCGGGAATCGCGCCGTCGCTATGGATGCATTACGATTTACGTGGGAATCACGCTATCGCTCGACTTCCTTGCGATTCGTGCAGGACGCGCCCTTCCGCAACCCAGCTGCTCGACCTGGCCGCCTGGGCGTGCCTTCCCGACCTGCCTGCTAGGGTCTACCCGCCCGATCTAACACTCAGGAATCACGCTCTCGCTGTGGATTTCCTCACAATTTGTCCGTCGGGGGTTCGCCCCCTGCCGCTGGCCCCCTCGCTGTCATAATGGCATACACCAGAGTCGCGTCGGTGCGTCTCGACGCTGCCTTGGCGCATCTGGGAACATCATGCGGGGGCGGATAGGAATCGCCAGCGCATATTGAAACGTTGGTTGTATCGAAGACGCCTACGGCGAATCACCGCCGCCCCCTGCCTTTTTGGAAACGCCTATGTGGCCGAACGTTGAGGCCAGACCTGCCAAGCTATCGGACCACGTGTTCCCCGAATCGGTTTGGAAAGCCTTCGGGGAACACGTGGGCATCTTGAAGGTCATCTTGGCCGTCTTGGAGGCCTCTTGGGCAAGCTTTGGGCGATCTTTGGGGCTTTTTGGGCCGTCTCGGGCCAGCTTCGAGCCAACTTCGGCCATCTTGGTGGGTTCCTGGCACGTCTGAAGCCGTCGGAAGCCGTTTGGGGGGCCTCTATGGGCCGACTTGGGGCCCGCTTGGAATGCTCCAGGGCCGTCTTGGAGGCCATCTTGGGCGTTTGGAGGCCATCTTGGGCGTGTTGGAGGCCTCTTGGGCCCTCTTGGGGCCCTCTAGGGGCCATCTTGGAGGCCACTTGGGCCATCATGGGGCTCTCTTGGGGGCCTCTTGGGCGATCTTGGGGGCTTCTTGGGCCGTCTTGAGCCGTCGGAGAGCCGAAAAGGCGCAAATGCCCAAATCCTTCAAAAACCCAGGGAAAATCAATGATTTTGGCCTCTTCGGACTCTCCTGGAGGACCTCTTGGAGGCCTCTTGGGCCGTCTGGGAGGCCTCTGGGGGGCCTCTTGGGCCGTCTTGGGCCGTCTTGGACTCTCTTGGCCCGTTTTGGAGGCCGTCTTGGACCATCTCGGGCGGACTTGGAGGCCATCTTGGGCCATCTTCGCGATTTTTTGAGGGTGTCCCGAGCGAAACGGCCGTTTTTGGGCATTGACAAGCGCATTTTGGGAAATGCGCGGGTGGCCGGCGGGACGGGCCGAAGCCCACTGGGGAGTTCTTTTAGAAAAAGAACCAAAACCAAAACCTGAATCATCCAGCACGCCGTGCACCCCTGCACTGCAAGCAGGGGGCGGCGGATCCAAGTGGCATTCGGCCCATTCCGCCACCGTGCTTGAGTTG
>CAUYUJ010000627.1:59088-64088 GCA_963575745.1 Prorocentrum cordatum
TCGGCGTCGCATGTCCGAACCGTGCTCGCCAATGCGCCGGCCGACTCGCATAGCGTGAGCTGTGTTCGCGAATTCGACACAGTGCGTCAGGGGGAGAAGTGCACTCGCACGTCGCGAACTATGTTCGCGAATGCGACGTAGTGGGCCACTCAAGTGGCGGGCTGCCGCCATGATCTACGTTAGTGTGGCAGCAGGCCGTTGGGCGTGGAGTACTCGGTAATCTGTTCTGCGTTCCACCGGAAGTCTGCTGCCAGCCTTTCTGTTCGGTCGTGGCGTCAACTTTTTATGAGGGACCTGGTCAGCAGAAGGCCCCCCCTGCAGCGCAACTGCGTATGAGGGGGTGGTCAGCAGAGCCCCCCGCCCGGTCACTGTTTGGTGCGGCTAGTCTGTCGGGTTTCTGTGGTGGTTTGGACGGTTTGCGCCCGGCTACCCGCGAGGCACGGCGGACTTGTTTGAGCACCGGGCTCGAACGGTAGGTCATATCTTCCTTAGGTATGCCAGGGCAGGTTGTAGCATGGCAGGGAATGCGGGTGCGCGGGGGTCGCCGTGGGCATTTGGCTCAAGGCATGCCTCCCGCGCCCGCTCTAATGCATCGCTATCAATACCCCCGCTACAGTACAGCCGAGAAGCGGTTTTTTCCCCACCATCCGCATTGCATGTGTCGTATCCCTTGTGCTCCTCCTTCTCCTCCTCATCCTCTCCTCCTCCTCCTCCTCCTCCTCCTCCTCCTCCTCCTCCTCCTCCTCTCCTCCTCCTCCTCCTCCTCCTCCTCCTCCTCGTCCTCGTCCTCGTCCTCCCTTCCATTTTCCCCCGCCAGCCCCAGGAGGCCCTGCAGCTGCTAGCGCCGCGCCAACACCAGGCGCAGCACCACGGCGCGCCCCCCCAGATCTGCGAGCTCCGGGCCTGGGCGCAGGACGCCCCCCCTCCCTGCCGTCACTGCCGCTGCCGCCGCTGTCCCTCTCCCATCCCGTGCGCTTATTAATGCACGTGTACGTGAGCCTGTCGCTTCTCGCGCGCAGCTGCGTGTACATCCCCAGCACCCCCGCGCCGACCGACGTGGTCTGATCGGGCACCGTCTTCGTTTTCGTCCTTTCGCCTCTTGCTCTTCCGCCTGGTGCCTGTGCTCGCTCCCGGTGCAGCCCACCGCTCGTGCTTGCCGCGTGTGTCGCTGCGCCGTTTGTTCCGGCCCGCGGCTTTGCGTCTTGGGGGGGGCGCCTCGGCCACCAAGACAGACGCCGACTCGGGCGCGGTGGGTTCGCCGTGGATTTGCCGCGGTGCCGTCTGCGTCTACGTGAGATGCAGCACGCAAGGGTTGCCGTGGGTTTGTCGCGGTGTCGTCGTCCACCTCGGCGCGTCGAGAACACAACGGCGCGGCGACATGTGTACGTCAAGGGGCCAGCAAAACAAAGAAAAGGGGGACCGAGCAAAGATAGGGATGGGCAAAAAGCGAGGAACGACGGCGGACAGCCGGGGGGGAGAGACGGACGGACGCGGGGGACGCGGGCCGACCGACGGGGGCGGGTAAACCGAAGGGAGAAAAGACACACCACGCACAAGCCGAGGGGGAAACCGAGGGGAAACCGAGGGGAGAAGGCAAGGCACGAAGAGGGGAAGGCGGCAGCCAAACAAAGAGGCACAACAACACAAGGGCGGGGGGAGAGGAGGGACCACGGGGCGGCCGAAGGCCTGCCAGGCGGGCGCCGCATGTGGAAGCCGCGCTTCGGCGGAGCGAGGAGGCGACGACGTCAACGAACGACGACGACGACGACGACGACGACGAACGACGACGATGACGACGACGACGACGACAACGACGACGAACGACGACGACGACGACGACGACGACCGACGACGACGACGACGACGACGACGACGACGACGACGAACGACGACGACGACGACGACCGACGACGACGACGACGACGACGACGACGACGACGACGGACGACGACGACGACGACGACGACGACGACGACGACGACGACCAAAATGTGCACGTGAGTCAGCATATGGTATTTCCCGAAGTTCTTCATGTTCTGAGGTCGCTGTGGCCATTTCGTGTGAGTTTTCTTCCTGCCTTCTCCCGCACCTGTGCCCAATTCGCTTCGGACGCGCCCCGCCGCTGGTTCGACGGTCTCCTGGACCCAGCATGCCGCCCATCAGAAGGTGTTTCCTGCATGCGAATGCCCCCCTCGCGAGGGTTGCTGTCGATCCCTTGTGGGCGGGCCCAGCTTCTCCACGCTGCGTGAGCTGGCCCTACCCGTGGGCTCCCGTCTGACTTCCGCCGCGCCGCCGCGCGCGTGGCCGCGCGCCCTAAAAAGTGCGGTGCCGCATTGCACGCATTTGCGAGGTTGAACAACACCCTTGCTGGGTTGAAGAAACTCCTGTACTCTTTATACTTTTTGCTGCCTTGCCTGGTCGATTCACGGCGCGCGCGCGGGATTATTGCAGCCGTTCTCGGCCCTGAAGAGGGCCCAGACCCCGAAGCACGTCGCCAGCAAACATTGGTTGATCTGGGTAGTTGTTACACCGAGGGTTGTCAGTTTGGGTTTCCCGGCCGAAGATGGCCAGACTTGTTTGTGGCATTCCTCTTCGAAGTCAGCTGCATGGCCCAGTCCTGCACTGGTGTGCGATGCGTTTGTGATGGGCAGTTGCTGGAAATATTCATTCAGAGCTTTGTGGGAAAAGCGAAACGAATGGTGTCCTCTGGACGTCTTCGCCGAGAGTAAATAAAAGCGTCCGTTGCGCAAATGGCGCTGGTTGCGATCGGCGTATGTTAGCGGCGGGGCCAGTTCAAGAAGGGCGCTTGCGGGTCGGTGATGGGCGTTCTTGCTTGCTTGTATGCCATGCCTTGCTGGGTCCAGGGTGGTTCCGCGCATTTTTCGTCTTGCCACCTGGAGCGCAAGAAGGGTTACGAGTCTCCCGCGCAAGGGGTTGTGCTCCCGCGTTCGCGCGCGGGGGTCGTATTCCGTGGTCGGCCCACCCTAGCTACGATCCGGCGGCGTCGTCGGGAACCACGACTGGAGCCCGAGCCCCCGTCCTCCTGCACGGGGCCCTAACATGTACACCACCACCACTTCCCTCACCCCCTCCCTCTGCCAGGAAGGAGGAGAGCAGGAGGAGGGCAGATGGGGGAGGAGGAACCGACGTGGCGGTGGTGTATCTTCCTGGGGCCCGCATCCTGTGTCGTTTCTCGAGCCGCATCGATCTGCGAGGGCCCGGGGCCCAGCCCGAACCGCCGTCGCCCAGAGTGAGAGCGTTGCAACGACAGGGTCTCCCGGTCCTCCTCCCCCTCCTCCTCCCTCTCCTCCTCCTCCTCCTCCTCCTCCTCCTCCTCCTCCTCCTCCTCCCTCCTCCTCCTCCTGCTCTTCCTCCTCCTCCCCTCCTCCTCCTCCTCTCCTTCTCCTCCTCCCTCCTCTTCCTCCTCCTCCTCCCTCCTCCTCTCCTCCTCCTCCTCCTCCTCCCTCCTCCTCCCTCCTCTCCTCCTCCTCCTCCTCCTCCTCCTCCTCCTCCTCCTCCTCCTCCTCCTCCTCCTCCCCGCTCTCGGTTTAGTTTCTCTCCCCGCCCTCTTCCGTCTCCTGGGCCTGCTCGCTTTCGCGACCTGCTTCGCTGGGCCCACGATGGCCGAGCGGCGCCGCCGTGGCTTCGTGCTCCGTGGACCGGGACACCCCTCACAGCTCCCCGACGTCGTGATCTGTTTCGCAGCGTGGGCCCCCAGAGGTCTGGACCTCTTCCCAGGGCTGGGCTTCTCGTCCCGTGCCGTTTTCTGACGGCCCGGGGCCCGGCGAGAAGGGCTCCCGAAGGCCGAACACGGCCAGGGACAGTTCCGTCGTGAGCTTTCCGCAGCGAGGGGCGACGGCGAATCCGTCGAATTTTGGTTGTTGTGCGATGCAGAATTCCCCAGCCGTGGGGCATAAGCCTCTCTCCCGCCACCACCACAGAGGAGATTCAAAATGCTGATGGAAACTCACCTCGAACGATGCGAATAAGTAGGGCGGACATTTCTGCCTCAGAAAAGCCAGGCGGATCTTCCGCAAAGGTATCGCCCATGGCGGAAATAGCGACGGCAAAGTAGGGCGGATATCGACGTCAGGAGAGCTTGACAAATGGGGCGGGAATTTCCGCCCTAGCCGCGAGATCGGCCAAAGTATGGCGGATCAGGGGTCAGGGGGCGCCTCCCGCGAGGTCGGAACCTCTTCCCCAACACCAGGCCGTTAATCCCGTGCCTTTTTCTGACGACCCTTGGGCCTGGCAAGGGGCCCCCGCAGGCCGAAAACGGCCCAAAAGTTTCCTTCGCGATTCTTCCGCAGCAAGGAGGATGAGCAGGAGGAGTAATAGCAATAAAGCTACTAATGGAGTCAGTAATGCTAAGGATAATACGAACACGACATATACAACTATTAATGATATGGATAACATCAGTATACATACTTGTATTATCAATACTACTACTACTACTACTACTACTACTACTACTACTACTACTACTACTACTACTACTACTATTACTACTACTACTACTACTACTACTACTACTACTACTACTACTACCACTACTACTACTACCACTACTACTACTACTGACGATATTCAGTGTAATACGAATATGAGTATTAATGCTACTACTAGTACTGACAATTCGAAAACTAACAAGAAGAAGGATAAGGATAATGATTACGGAAAGGCGAAGGATGTTGTTGCTGATGATGTTGCTGCTGCTGCTGCTGCTGATGATGATGATGATGATGCTGCTGCTGTTCATGATGATGATGCTGCTCATGATGATGATGAGGATGGGGAGGAGGAGGAGGACTAAAACCAACCGCAGCAGCAGCAGGAGCAGGAATGAAGGGGAGGTGGGCCTGCGACCACCTGCGAACGTTGCCCCTCTTCTGAGCCCTGGCCGGTGTTTCAAAGATCTGATTTGCAGGGGTAGGGTTCACGTAAGCGACGCAGGACAACTGGTCTGCTTGCGCCGACATTGGCGCGTAAGCTGCTCG
>CAUYUJ010000627.1:69947-109947 GCA_963575745.1 Prorocentrum cordatum
ACGCACGAAACCGAAAAAAAACACAGGGAATGGACGTCCGAGCGATGGCCAGAGCCTCCCTGGCCGAGCTATGAGGGCGTGTGCGCCGATCTTCGGCCCAGGATGGTCCAGGCCACGTTCGGTGCACAGGCTTATCTCCTCTTCCTCCGAAATTGGGGGCGCTGGCGCGTGGCATCGTGACTACATAAAACACATAGGATTTCGACGGTCCGCGCAGATGTCGTCGTTCTGCGCGGGCCCCCCCTGGCGGCGCCTCTGGCGCCTCCACGCGTACGAGGGGGTCCAGCTCAGACCCGAGAAATCCGCGCGGACCTCCGAATGGTGCTGTTCATGCCGTTGCTTGCTCCTCGATGTCGACCAAGAACCAATCGACTTCAACCCATCTACGACCCGCTGGGTCGTGGGTGATTCGTAAGAGGAACCCGGAACACTATCCGAAGAGTGCACCTACGTGGCGTTTGAAGTCGGACAGGTGCTCATCCCGGCGAACACGCCGAGAGGATGGATGGAGACGCTCTACCAGCACCACTACACTGGCATACCAGGCAGCAACCGACCACCAATGGAAAAGAGACACTGCCGAGAAAGTTGACGTTGCAATGATGAATGTCTTCGACAGGACCCGCACAGACGCCAACGTCGATACTGTGGACCACAAATCAGCAAGATCACGCACATACCACATTACAGGAAGCAGTCTGGGTCAGGCCCAAGGAAGACGCCTCAACCAACAACGTGGTCCGACGAACACTCATCGCTGCCCCAACATGGGAAAGAGCCAACGAGATGGCCGGGAAGAACCTGCTCGACCTCGTGGCCACCAGAGCCGACGGGGCCGCCAGAACCGCACCTGCCTCTTTCCTTCCGCCCCACGCCCCATTTAGGTCCAGGAGGGCTGGGGGAGGGCAAACCCCTTTTCCGAATCGGAAGGAAGGTTTTGGAAGAAAAATGTAGGAGTCGCTTTAAAGGAATGTCAGGAGTTATAGTGGGGTGGTTTGGGGAGTCATTAAGGGGGGGAAGAGGGATGTGATGTTTTTAACCCACCACTAATTCAGTGTTTATAGTTGATTTAAGTCATCACACATAATTAATTTAAATTGTCCAGATGCGAGGGATGGAGCAGATCACAAGAAGTAGAAATATAGAAACGTTGGTTGAGATAGAAACATCAAGAGATGTTGATATTATGATTGTTATGATATAGGTGATTAGTGGGATAAGATTAATTGTTGTGTGGAGAAGAAGATTTAGTTAAGAGAAATGTTATTATTATTAGTATTTTGATAGTATAGGTTATATTTCTATATGTCCTCACGCTCGCCTGAACTTTTTTATCCCTGGGGTTGATTATCCATGGAAAATGAAGCACATGAGCTACCCACGAGCACTTAAAAGATCAATGTTCATAAAGCGTTTGTAAATTAAAATTGATAGATTTGGAACTTTTGATTTTTCCTTTCTTCGTCCTCTTCTTATTCTCCTCTTCTTCTTTTTTCTTATTATTCTTCTACTGTATTCTCCTTATTTTATATTTCTCTCTGTCCCCACGCTCGCCTGAACTTTTTTATTTCTGGGGTTGATTATCCATGGAAATTGAGGCACATGAGCTACCCTACACGAGCACTTACAAAAAAACAATTTTCATGAGAGATAAGCCATTGTTGAGGATATTTCTATGAAAACTAAACGCCAAGGATGTCTCAAAACGTGCTCGGCTTGGTCTCCTCTTGATCATCACTTACTTCGAGATTATGCTGCGTGGAAGGGAGAGAAGGAAGTAAAGAAGGAGCCTGAAATGCTGGAGCGGGGAGGTAGGTCTGCTGGGCTACTTTTATTATCTCTCCCTGAACCCCGAACATTATTATCCCCTAGTGTTTATTCTCACGGGCATGAGGTTATACAATCTCGGGTTTTCTGCAAACGTCCAAAATCGCCCCTTTGAGAGGGCTCATTTTTGATACCCCATCACGAGGGTCGTGGCCCCCGAGGGAGGCCCCCCCCTCCTTTGATCGATAGTCTCGAAGGTGGCCCCAAGAGGCTCTCCAGGGCTCCCAAGAGAGCCCTCTTGGGGCTCCAAGAAGGTCCCAAACGAGAGGTGGCATTGGGAGAGGGATGCTACGATTGTGCAAAATGATTCCCATATTGTACATTGCAGCAGAACTCGTTCAAGGTTGAGATCGCTCCCTCGCGGCTCGAAATCTTGGTTGTTTGGTAAAATTGTCAAGTCCATCTCTCCTGCTTTCCGAACGGGGTGTGGCCAGAGCCAGCCACAAAGGCAGCACGAGGAAGAGGACGAGCAACATGAGGAGGAGGAGGAGGAGGACGAGGACGAGGACGAGCAAGAGGAGGAGGAAGAGGAGGGGGAGAAGGAAATCGAGGATGATTAGGGGGATGATGAGGGGGATGATGATGATGATGATGATGATGATGATGATGATGATGATGATGATGATGATGATGACGATGACGATGACGATGACGATGACGATGATAATTCTGATGATAATACTGATGATAAAACTGCTGATACTGATGACACTGATGATGATGCTGATGATGATGAGGAGGAGGAGGATGTTGAGGATGGTGATGAGGATGAGGATGAGGATGAGGATGATGATGATGCTGATGATGATGATGATGAGGTTGAGGTTGAGGATGGTGATGATGATGACGATGATGATCACGATTATGATGATGATGATGATGATGATGATGATGATGATGATGATGATGATGATGATGATGATGATGATGATGATGGTGGTGATGCTGATGCTGATGCTGATGCTGATGCTGATGCTGATGCTGATGATGATGCTGATGATGATGGTGATGATGATGATGATGATGATGATGATGCTGATGATCATGACGATGATGCTGATGATGATGCTGCTGCTGGTGGTGGTGATGATGATGATGACGATGATGAAAATGATGATGATGAAGATTGATGAATGATGATGAAGAGGATGATGATGATGATGAAGATCTTGATATGATGATGATTGCGGAGAGGAGAAGTAGAGTAGGGAGGAGGATTAGGAAGATGATGAGGATTGGGGAGATATGAGGGGCAGGCGGAAAGGAGGGATGATAGTTCTGAGGATGAGGAGTGAGGCTGAGGAGAGGGCAGGATAGGTTGTGTATCCTGGTGGCATTCCACATTCCTGAGGGCAAAGCGAGGCCGTCGAAAGAGGTCCTTATCGGTGTCCCTCCCGCTTGCCCTCCTCCAGTCAGTTCCTCCACAGCAGCTCACTTGCCAAACCCTGCTTCCCAACAGCGCGTCCGCGGGACGAACGACGACCTGTAGCAACCGGGATGACAACCAACAACACAAACCCCATTAAAACATAGGGGCACTAGAGGGCTATGGGTGCGTTTTGACGGAGGTGGTTCCCGCCTCGAACGGGAGCGCTCCCTCATTGTTACCGAACAAAACCGCACCCATACCCATAGCCAGTCCTCCTCCCAACGACCTCCCTATGGTCGGGGGAGCGTAAGACCCGGGTTTGCCAGGACTCGGGTTCGCCATCGTTTTTTGACGACCGCGCCTCGGATTTTGACGAGGAGGAGTCTCGTGGGATGTCTGCAGCGGGAGGCCTCGTCAAAATGCAGGCTCGGCCTCGTCACTTTTTTGACGACCTCGTCGGGGATTTCCGAGTCCCCTGTACCCAGGTCTTACGTCCCCCCGAGTGTTGTTCGTTCGTCAGGGGAGGCCCCCCGGGCAGCCTGGGCAGAGCGAGCCCGTCGACGGAGCCTCGCGCACCAGCGCTCGGGGGGACCGGCCGTGCCTCTCCGGCCGGGGGGGTCTGTCGAGTTGAGTTTTGAGTCCTCCTCCTCCTCCTCCTCGTCCTCCTCCTCCTCCTCCTCCTCCTCCTCCTCCTCCTCCTCCGCCTCCTCCTCCTCCTCCTCCTCCTCCTCCAGCGCCAGCTGGCACGAGCGCGGTGCTCGGGGCCAGCCAGCGCCACGGGCGCCGCCGGGCGCCGCCGCCCCCTCCCCTTTCCCCCCGCCGTCCCGGCACCCTCCCTGGCGGCATGGAGGCGGCCGCCGCGCCTCGCAGGCGCCGGCCGAACCGGCCCGCCGCCGCGCGCAGGGCCCAGCAGCGCCGCGCGGAGGGGCGCGCCGTCGAGCGGCTGCTGGCGGCTTTCGCGGCGCTCAGCAGCCACCGCGGCTCAGCGCCCACCCGCCTCGGCGCCGCCCTGGCCGAGGCGCTGCAGCCCGCGGGAACGCGCGCAGAGCGCCGCGCCGCGGAGGACGAGGAGGACCCGCCCCTGACAGCGGAGGCCTACCTCGACCGACTGCGGCGGCGGCGGCGCGCGGAGGCCGAGCGCCACGAGGCGGACCAACGGCAACGGCAGCAGCGGGCGGAGGCCGAGGACCGCGACGCCTTCTACGAGAAGGTGGAGGACCAGCTGCAGGCGAGCCGGAGGGCGCAGGCCACGGCCGACGCGGGGCGCTTCTCGCGGCTGCGCGCGCGCCTGGACCAGCAGGAGCGGCAGGCCGCGGCGGAGGCCCCGAGGGCGCAGGCCGCGCCTCAGCTGACGCCGCCAGTCGCGCAGCACGCCGAGGCCAGGGCGCTGAAGCCAGCTGCGGGACAGGCGGCGAGGGCAGCCGACCCGCCGACGGCGACGGAGCGCCTCGCCCAGGCTAGGCGCCAGGCGCAAGCCGAGAGGCTCCGCCCGAAGCCGAGGCCACCGCCCCCTCCCGCTCGGCAGCGACGCGAGGAGCAGGCTGCGGAGCGGCGCTGGGCGGACCTGGCGGGCTTCGCGCTGCAGGCGAAGGAGCCCAGCGCGCGGCTGCGACGGCTCCGAGCGGCCGAGGGCGAGGAGGCCCTCGCGCGCGGCGGGCCGAGGGCCGAGCGGCTAGCCGACGCGCGGCGCCGCGCCGCAGACGCCCGCGCGCAGCTGGCCGCGGCGCACGCGGACGCCCGCGCGACGGAGACCGCGGCGCGGACGGCGCAGGCCGCGCTGCTGCGGGCGGCGGCCGCGCGCCAGGGGGCAGCTGAGGCCGCGAGGGAGGCCGAGCGCGACACGAAGGCGGGGCAGCAGGACGAGGGGGCGGACAAGAAGATGCTCTGAGTTTCGGCCTGTGGCTGTGTAATGCTTAGAGCTGTACGCGGCCTGTGGACCCCTAGCCCGCGGGGCTGCGCGGTGTGCGAAGATAGCTGCGCTTCCCCTGGGGTTGGCGTTCCTGGCCCGCGCCGCCTGCGCGCAGTGCAAGCACTGTTGTGGGCGGCCGACCTGCGCACGCGCGCCCAGAGCGCGCTCGCGCAGGCGAGCCACGAAGTGGCGGCCTGAAAGAGCTCAGAAAGAGCTCCTCCTCCTCCTCCTCCCTCCTCCTCCTCCTCCTCCTCCTCCTCCTCCTCCTCCTCCTCCTCCTCCTCCTCCTCCTCCCCCCCCGGCGCGCAGCAATTTGCCAGGTCTGGATCTCAACGGTGTCTTTGCGATCTCGTGGGCCGTTTTCGTTTCGTCTTGCTCTTGCGGTGAAGACGGATTGAGGACAGCACGACGGAAGACGAAAACAAAACGAACACGGAAAGCACCGTGTAGGTTCAGCCCTGGTAAGTATCAGCCGTGCCGGAGCCCACATGCATGCACAGCAGCCTACCCCCAAATGACGGCAAGGCGACCGAGGCTGCCACGCGTGGATGGAAGTCCTCGGTGGGACGGTCTGCAGGCCGAGCGAGGGCGGAGGCCGGGTGGCGGCAGCACAGCACGGGAACAGTGGGGATACCCAAGCCCACCGCTGCGCAGGGCGGGGAGCGGGGGAGGGGAGGGGGGGAGGGTAGAGGGCACGTGCGAACCCTACCCCTACCCCCCACGATTTCTGAGGGGGAGGTGGGGTTCACTTCGTTCGGGAGCTCCCGAGCGAAGTGAAGCCACCCTCACCCTCAGAAATCGTGGGGGGTAGGGGTAGGGTTCGCATCTGGCCCCCTAGAGGGGGGAAGGGAGGGCAGGGGAAGGGAGAGGGGACCCCCTGCGGCCAGTTTGGCAGTGCCACCCGCAGGGAGTGAGCACGCAGGCGCGTTGCCGAGATGATCCATGATGTGCAGCTCCGTGTGGGTGTGATTCGTCCAGGAGTGGCCCGACAAAGACAACACCGAAGGTCATAGCGGAGGGCTACGTCAATGTGCTGCGAGCGTGGCCGAAGCCTCCTCTCCGCCCCTCTTTCCCTCCTTTTCCCTCCTTCCTCCGTTCGGGAGCTCCCGAGCGAAGTGAACCCCACCCTCCCCCTCAGAAATCGTGGGGGGTAGGGGTAGGGTTCGCATGTGGCCCCCTCGTGGGGGGAAGGCGCCGGGGCCCAGGACCCGTTGTTGCCAGCACGCACCCGTGGCCCCCCCAGGCACCCGCTGCCCCCTTCTGCCGCAAGCCATGTGGGTTCGGCTTCGGAGTCCAGGAGGAGGAGGAGGAGGAGGAGGAGGAGGAGGAGGAGGAGGAGGAGGAGGAGGAGGAGGAGGAGGAGGAGGAGGAGGAGCAGGAGGAGGTGAACGAGGAGGAGGAGGAGGAGGAGGAGGAGGAGGAGGAAGAGGAGGAGGAGGAGGAGGAGAAGGAGGAGGAGCAGGAGGAGGTGAGCGAGGAGGAGGAGGAGGAGGAGGAGGAGGACGACGACGACGACGGCGACGGCGAGAACGAGGACGCGGGACCCAGACATGCGACGTCCTGATTGTTTCAGGACGGCGCCCCCAGAAGTCCAGACCCTTTCCCCCGGGGCCGGTGACTGAACCTCAGTCGTTCTTGTTCACGGTCCCCGGGGGCTCGGCGAGGGCCCCCGGGGGCCGAGAGTGGCGAAACGCTTGCCGTCCTGATGTCTGTTACGGCGCGGTCGTGTCTGGGGCTCCCCAGCAGCGACACCCGAAGTCCGCCGGAGGGTTGCGATGGCGCGCCGCGGATCCTCGCTCTTCGCGGCGCTGTGCCTCCTGGCCGGCCTGCGCGCCGCGTTCGTGGGGGTCCCGCTGGCGGCCCCCGCAGCTCGGGGGGCTCGCGCGGCCTTCGACAGCGGCAAGGTTCGGCGGCTACAAAAGGTGCAGTCACGCCGGGGTGTGGTTTGCGATCGGCACCGTTGGGGCCTGGGGTTGGGATGCTCCCACCTGCTTCAGCCTTGAGCACCAGAAAGAATTTTCGAGCAACAGAAACATACCCAAGGACTCAAGTGTTTTCGCGTGTCGGACCCTGGGAGAGACTCGTCCGACACTGTTTCGACACTCTTTCGACACTGTTCCGGGTGCTCGAAATTATTTCTGGGATGTGGTCCTTCAGTACGATGGGAGCAACAGAAGCCTGGGGGGCACGACACTGTCCTCGTCGGGCCTCCTCGGGGCGCGGGAGAACTCCATTGAGGTCCCCGCGCGCTCCCTAGGATGCCCCCCAGGATGTTCCCCGGGGTGCTGGTTGCAAACCACACCTTTTGCAAACCACACCTTTTGGAGTCGCCGAAAGGTGAACATCGCGGGTGACGGTGGCGCCGCAGGCGACGTCCCTGAGCCGATGCTGGAGGTCAACGAGGCGACGAACGCCGCGATCCAGGACTGCTTGGAGGAAGGCTGCTCGGTGGAAGCCCTCATGAGCCTCGACGTGAAGCTGGCTGCCGACGAGTCCAAGGTCGCGGACACCATGAAGCAGATCGCCGCCGCCCAGAAGACCCAGTACTCGAAGGACAACGACGAGAAGCTGTCCTGGTACGGGAACTTCCTCAGCCGCACGGGGGCACTCCGCCAGCAGCTCCGGGCACTGGGCGGCGCCAAGGACAAGGAGCCGGACTTCGTGAAGCAGCTGGTGAAGGCCGCCTCGGTCGCGTTCGGCGGTGGCCGGGCGGGCGACTACCCGAAGGTGGGGGTCAGCGGCTATTCCTCCTGAGCTCCGCGGGGGACGCGGCGGAGGCAGGAGGGAGTCGGGAGGCAGGTGTACCTAGGGGCGGAAGCCGGAACATCTACATGACCACCAGTGGCGGGCTCTCCTTCCATCCCAGGACTCTTTTGAGGGTCGGGGGGGGCGGCGTCGGGGTGGTGTGGTGTGTACCTGTTGTGCCGTTTCCCAGGAACCGGCGGAAAATGCGTACACCAGGGCCTCGTATACACCAGGATCCGCCTTCCTGTGCGAATTTCGGTGCAGGGCTGGAACAGGCGTCGGTGTGTAGAGTTCGGTTCCCTACGGGGCAACAGGAAGCAAGGGCACGAGCAGAAGAAGTCGGGGGTCCGCGCGGGCCTCTCGGGTCGGCGCAGTGGACCCCGCTCCCCGGCGCGCGGAGCGCGCCGCAGGGGCGGCGACCGAGGCGCCGCCAGGGAGGCTTTGGCCCCGATCCGGGGAGCCTGCGCGGACCTCAGAGTTTTAGTGCTTATGGTTTAATGGTCCTCGGCCCCTCCCCCCACTGCCCGGGTTGTGGGTCAGAGTCCTCGGAGATGATCCTTGGGGTCTCTCGGGGCGCTCTTGGGGGCCTCTTGGGGGCAGTTTGGGGGTCGGGTTCCCCGTCTGGGTCCCCTCTTGGAGCCGTCTTAGGGACCTCGTGGGCCGTATCGGAGGCCTCTTGGCCCGTCTTGGGCCCTCTTGGGCCGTTTTGAGCCCTCTTGGAGGACTCTTCGGCTGGCTCGGGGCGGTGTTAGGTGTCTCTTGGGTCGTTTTGGAGCGTCGGGAAGCCGAAACACCGAAAACGCCAAAACCATTCAAAAACATATGAAAGTCACAACTGTTTGCTTCTTGTGGCCCTCTTGGGAGTGTTCTTGGAGGCCTCTTGGGGCGTCTTCGAGGCGTCTTGGGCCGTGTGGAGGCCATCGTGAGCGTCTTGGAGCGATCTTGCCGCGATTCTGGGCCCTCCTGGGCCGTCTGCGCGGCCTCCCGGGGCTTTCTTGGCTCGTTCTGGGGGCCCCAGCAAGGGGGCTGTCCCTGAGGCCCGTGCGGGAAACCCTGGCAGCGCCCGACACCGCCCAGGAAACTGAGGGTCCGGACCCTTACGAAATTTGCAAACCTGTCTCTCGGGGCTGCATGGGCCTTTGCGGTATTTCATATTTCGTGCCGCAACCGTCATTGCCTGTTCCTCGGGGAGGAGGAGGAGGAGGAGGAGGAGGAGGAGGAGGAGGAGGAGGAGGAGGAGGAGGAGGAGGAGGAGAAGAAGCAGGATGAGGATGGCAGGAGGAGGGCAAGGAGCAGGAGGAGGAGGAGGAGGAGGAGGATCGCACGCCACCAAAGGGGAGGAAGAGAACAAATCCGACAGTCGGCTGAAACAGCCCAAGGGGGGCCCATCGGAGAGGGGCCTTCTTTTGTCACCCTGGCAGGACGGCCAAGGACCTGCCAGGGGCCAGCGACGGGACCCCCCCCCCGGGGCAGAAAAGCCCACCGTCGTCGAACTGGACATCGGTGCACTCGCGCTTTCCGCGGAGCTCGACCCCGAGGCCTCGAGCCTCCGCTTCGTGTCAGCCGAGCGCCGGCAGACAATCCGCCGAGCAGAGGGGATCGGGAAGCACACACCAGGCACCCCCATCGCTTCGCTGGCCTCGTCGCTGGACCCCTGGGCCGCCAGTCAACACCCCAAAGACCTCCCGAGCCCCGCTCCCCAGGCGACCTCCAGGGGCCCAGCTCGAAGGCGCGACTGGGGTGCTTGGAACGGAGCGCGGCTCGAGTGTTCTTGCGGCCAGGGTCGAGCAAACTCGCGTGGGCCCCAGGACAGACAGACTTAAAGGCCTCCAGCTCCACCCGAGACCGTCGCTTAACCCCTGCAGGTGGAGCAAACAATTATGGGGGCAAGCTCTTGGCCGAGCACGGGGAACTCGAGAAGCTGGTGGTCCCCCTGGTCCAGGGGGCCTGGCGGGCGTCACTGGCCAGGCTGACCAGCTCGGGGCCCAGGGGCACCGCGGGCAGGTCCTGGGAGGGGTCCTCGGGGGCAGGGGGGGGCAGCAGCAGCAGCAGATCCCCCCTCCGCCGCCTCCCTCCGCCGAAGCTCCTCCAGGTCCTCCTCCAGGCCTTCGCCGCCCTCAAGTGAAATAAGGGTGAGCCCCTGGGCGCCCACATTATCGTAAACGCCAAGGTCAGAGTAATGCACCCCGGCTCGTGTTATGAAAGTGGCGAGCTGACGGGCCAGATACAGCATTCCTTTCGCGACCAGCATATCTTGCGGGTCGTGCCTGCCGAGGTCAGCACCTAGCTTGGCCATGCGGTCGGCGGCTTCGTTGCCCGTTTTCTCAAAGTGGCTGATCCTGCCCTCCCGAATTGGTAAGTTGCACGTTGGCCGGCTTCGTTGTGTTAGGAGGGTCAGCGGCTCTCGGGCTCCTGGACGAGGGTTTTCTTATCGCCTTCAGCGTTTTAGGGGGGCCCAGAGGTTGAAGGGGTCCTAAGAAGAGGTTTGGTGCCAAGTAGAACCCTTTAAAGGACCACACCTATGGGCCCGTATCAAAATGACTATACATGTCGCCTCTTGTAGCGGTTCAGGACTCGATGTTTCAAACCAGGTAGGCAAATGTGTTGATTGTGGAGGTTAGGGCTTCGAACTCTCAATGGTACAAGTCTTGGGCTCAAAAACGGATGTTGTAGGAATGTTTGGGGATTCTCGGGGCAACCATCGTCCATATCCTCTTCCTACTTCTCTTCCCCCTCTGGTCCCACTTCGCCGCCACGTCCATGCCAGCATCCATCCTCAGAGCCTGTTTGGGCTCACAGATTCGCTGTGAGAGGGCAGCGAACCGATTTATAGGGCCCCTTCGGCCCCTTCATGTCCAAGGATGTTGCTGGGTTGCAGCTACCTCTTCATATTTCTGTTTGAGTTCGTCGCCAGATCGTCGACGAACCGTTTCTCCATGAACGCCAACGTCGAAGTCGGCATGTGGCTTTTGGCGTGGCCAGACGTCGTCCGCGTGCCCATCGGCAGAGACGATTGCCAAGGCGGCACCAAGCGAGTCATACATAAACCAAACAGTTTGGCACTGACGGCGACGCTGCGCGCGATCTTGCCAGATTACGAAGCGACGGAGTACGTGGAGCCAATGGCCGACAAGGTCGAAGTCAAAGGTGTGATGCTCGTCAAAGCTAAATTCATATGGGATGCTATGAGAAAGTTGAACAGGCTCGAAGAAGAACAGAGGAAGTTCTGGGCGATCCTATCGGAAGGCGAATGCAATGTTGGACACCTGCGCTACTTCGGAGTAAAGAACTTCATCACCTTTGGGGATGACGAGCCCGTCTGGATCGACGAGACCTTCGAACAGGTGAAGACCAAGGGCTTCTTCAAGCTTCTACCGGGTGCGAAAGTCGAACACGTGATCGATCTCCTTGAAACGCAGCATGGTGGACGTGTACCAGATTGGGTTTCACGCGCAGGCACCTCCACAGACGGCTTGCCAACCCTCGCAGTGCATTTACCGAGGAGTTGGGCGAATATGATACATCACCAAGTTCGTTGTCACCAAGAGTCGTCGTTCAGCCTGTGCGACCCGAACCTGTTAGGGCCGACGCAGATAAGATGGGCGAATGTGTGGCCTCAATCGCGACCTGGAGATCGAGCACAACCGCTGACTATGTTGAAAGATTCATTTCCGCCTCAACGATTCGCCAAGCCCTCTGAAGAGTTCTTGGATATGTACAAGACCTTGAATGCCGGTGCAGCCTACGAGATCGCGAACAATTTCAAGGTGCCCTTGGACCTCTGGCATGACGGTATCAATGTTTTGGGCCAAGGGAATATGAGCCACGCAATCCAAGCCCACATGCATTTGGCTTTGCTGATTCACCATGGTGACAAGATGCTGCGCCGCAAGGCAGCAAGAGAAGGAAAAGGGGCGAGGTCCAAGCACGACGCGATTGAGATCGTGAGCGCGTTCAACGCGTCCCAGTTTCTGAAGAACGATGCTCATCTGAAGAGGGCTTGCTTTTGGGCAATTCGTTCAGTGCTCCCGCCTGAGCTTGCTCACGAGTACTGCGTTTCGCTCGAGATGGAGTCTGTCACGGGGCGGTCTCCACATAAGTCGACTCTGTCGCGGATGAGGGGAAGAGTCGACGTGGCCTGGATGCTCACAGCACGGGATCTATTCCAGAACATGCTTGACGTGGACGGCATCGTCGTGTTCCCGATCCCAGACTCAAGCCCCCAAGGAGGCAGGGACTGCGAGAACGCAGTTCTGACCATCATCAGCCGCCAGAACCTCGTTGCATTGCGCGGGCTTTCAAGCGACCTGGATCGCCGCAACAGCACCATGACTGTAGAGCAGCGCGCCGCCGACTGGACCTCCGAAGCTCTCATCATGAAGAAGGTCGAGGAGAAGATCATGAGGCGCGTCGCCCCAGCAGTGCAGCTGGGCTTTGGGCGGACGAATCTTTCGGCGAAGTTCCACGCGATCATGCGCCAGTTGTTCTTGCTCAGCCCCTCCGTCGACCACTTCTGCAAACTTGTCGGCTCTGTCCCCGTCTGGCTGTCGGATCAGGGCACGGAAAGCGGCTTGGCGCGCATCGAGCCCATCGCCGTGCAGGACGAGCTGGAGTTCACGAGGGAGTGCGAGGTGAACGACGACGAGGTGCCGCCGACCTTGATCCGAACTAGCTTGAAGCCCGAAATCAGTGTTCCAGGAAGTTCCAGGGGTCTCGGTCCTGGGTCCTGGGTCAGGGGTCGGGGAATGGGCTTCGGGCAATAGTTGGGGCCGGCAGTCGGCGGAAGGTTGACTTCGCTCAGCCTGCAGCAGCGCCGAGCAGGGATTTTATAAATTTGACCTGGAGCCTGGAGTTCGACGGGACGCTGCACCTGTGCCACGACGCGGGCAATCACCTGGAGGACGTGATGCCAGACTACAAAGACGCTGTCTGGAGGCTCAGCAAGGTGTCGAAGCTTCTGGACGATCCTGAATCGAAAGAACGGTTGGAGGCGACATGCGTCTCATCTCCGCCAGCACTGAAAGCTTTATTCGAGCCCATCAAGAAATTCAAAGGACATTGTCATGTCGAACGATGGGGCACAGTTGCCAACACTCTGCTGAGTATTACTGGTAACGTCGAGGCAGCCTTACGGTATGCGTGGGATGCTTCCAAGTACACTCATGGCAAAAAGAAAGGTAGAGAGGAACCTTTTAATGTCAAGTTGGGAGTTCTGGATGATACAATCAACACGCCATACTGGTGGGCCTACTGGGGTATGCTTGAGAAGATCGCACAGGCGCTGTTCGATGTTATCAGGTGGTGTGAATCGTGCTCTTGTCATATCGGCTGGCTCGAATGCCTTCGAGGCCAAGAGTGTGCATCCAACCTTACAGAGGAACAGATCAATACCATGAAAGAACATGCTTCAAAATGCCCACTGAGAGGCATGCGATGCCACGACGTGTGCGCGGGTATGCTGCTCGACTACGTGAAGGACCGTCTGCGCTACCACATCGCAGACTTCGCCAGCAACATCCCATCGGACGTTTCGAGGGGAGACGCGAAGCGCATCCTCGATCAGATGGAGAGCGGCAGGAACCATATTGTCGCATATTACACGATCAAACTGGCACACTGCGATTCGTCTGCACACGGCCCCATTGGAATGGCATGCGGCAACCATCAGAGGGCACGAGAATGTTGGCTCAGAGTTCTAGGCGGTTCTGACTGTCATCCTGTTGCTGATCATCTCGCGAGTCACCCGACACTCAGAGCGGAAGTGGACGAGTGGGTAGACGTGGGATTCGATCCAGAAAGCGATCCAACAGACGACAAGCCCGGGCTTCGTCTTTGCTTGGCGACTCTGCGTTTTGCGAACAGCGCAGAGAGAGTGGTTGAGGGTACCCATGCTCTGATACATCATGAAGTTTCGCGGGCCCACAATCACGGACATGCTTTGGTCAGTTTGGCTAACAGGATGTCCAACCTCAGCCCGTACATGACCGCAAGCATGGACACGTTCTGGCGCTTTACTCAAATGGTTGCTAAGGTATCTTCTGGCAAGGCCGCTGTGAAGCTATTGGGACTCGAGCGCCATCCAGAGGCAAAGCAGCTGGAGACGATGCATTCCTCAGACAAGCTGTTCTGGGATGTGATCTACCACGCAGGCCCCTACACCAAGTACAGGATGCCATCGCCTAAGATCAAGGTTAAGCAAGTCGGGGCTGTTGAGCTGAATGGCAAGGCCCCTCCGATCGACACGGCCGATGCCGCGTGCAAGCGGGCCGCTTTCGTGAGCCACGTGATCGAGAAGCTGTCTGCAGATGGCACAATGCATTGCATGCCCATGCAGCTCACCGCGCTCATGCCCTTGAGGAAACTTCTCCAAGTACGACATGCAGTACCTGAGACATCAGACGATTGTGAGCACGGTTGGGGTCTCTCTGAAGCTTGCCAGGATGATCTCATTCCTGATGATGCCTTCGCTGAGCAGGACTGTGAGTTTGCAGAGTACTTCTTCTTCAAGGTGGTAATGGCGGACATTACTCGCATTCCAAGGCCGAAGGTACCAGGCCAACCAAAGCTCACTGGCGTCAAAACGTTGGTCTTACACAAGCTATTGTGGTATGACGAAGAGGCTCGAGAATGCCTGGTGAGCGCAAATGCTCTTGGAAATGCTATCGACGACTATGCTACACCATACGCCATACACCCAGCCATGCTGCCATCAGAGATCTTATCGAAGGTACGTAAGTGGAGCCCTACCAGCACTGGCATAACAGCAGGGCTCCGCCAGCCTTTCAAGGCGCATATTCCGAGAGAGCAACTGGATTGCCTTGATGAGGTTGTCAGGGGCATCTTGAGGTACCCGGACGGTGCGCCGCGCGACGCCATCGTGCCGACACACTCCCTCAACCCACACATCGAGAAGCTCGTCGACGCGTTCTTCGAGCTAGGCTTCTTGGACGGCCCGCCATATAAGTTCACGATCCAAGGGAAGGCAGCTTTGGAGATCGGCATATCGCTGGGGAGACCCACGCACCTGCTTCAGCGCTTCGATGCGTTCGCCGGCGGAGACATCAACAAGGCGACCTTGGCAGAGTTGATCCTGGGGATGGAGCATGACGGCTGGCTGCACGCCGACCTGTCGACTTCGAGGAATTGCGTTGAGCGAGAAACGTGCCTGGCCAATGATCGGTACTGGTGGGGTGCTGTCCAGGGGGGAAGCTCAGGGGCCCGGGGGCCCAAGGGTCTAGGAGGGAGTTTGGAGTCCAGGACTGTCAGCGAGATTCGGGGGTCCAGGGCGCGGTCCAGGAGTCCAGGGTCCAGGGCCCACTGATGGGGGACGTGACAAGAAGGGATTCAGAGCCAGGACATGTTTCAGCCCAACCCCAGGGAGAAAAGGGCAGCCATTGCCAACCCTTTCAGAGCTTTGGCAGACAAGAAATGGTATTCGTTCAAGGCGCACTCGGTCAGCAGGTACTACTTGATGGCGCTGCTGATAGCCAGCGAGCCGATGGCAGGCACCCACATCCACGAGGTACCGCATTTCGGGACCAACGCGACGTACATGGAGATCTTGGGCTTGCAGCCGCCGCCTGGCAATGCGCCAGCGGCCATTATAGGCGACGTGGATTGGCCAGAGGACAGCCTGCCAGCTCTCAAGAAGGCGAAGACCTCGAAGGGCGTTTACCTTGGCGGAGGTGGTCGGAAGCTGAAGCCCTCGGCGGGCGCAGATGACGGCGTGGTCGTCGGGTTCGACGACGTCGACGACGGCAAGGGCCACGTGGTGGAGACGGACGTGGAGGAATCAGAGTCCGAGTCGAGCTCTTCTTCTTCGACTTCGACTCCGTCTTCTTCAATCTCGTCGTCTACTACGTCGGACTCGGAATCAGACGGGTCGCCTGGAGGCGACGACGGCGGCGCCGCGGACGACGACGCGGGCGACTTCGCATACCGTGAGGACGAGCACGGGAACAAGTACTATCGGCACATCAGCTTGTACAAGTACTGGAACAAGGTGACAGGCAACCACAACGGGTGGAACGCATACTGCGCCAGGTGCGGCCACTCGGTTGGCAGGACCAAGTGCACCAAGTCGCAGACGGCGAATGGCGACGGAGGTGACGAGGGTGCGCAGCGCCGTCTCCTTTACTGGGGGAGCCTCGGCCACACGGTCGACTGCAAGGCGGACCACAAGGAGCTGTGGAGCACCGTGGTGACGGCCTGGGACAACGACGAGATCCCTGATCTGGCCGTCCTGGAGGTCGAGGCTTGCAAGAAGGACTAGCAGGTGACATGCAGCAGAAAACAATGCACCCTATCACCCCTTCCCCTCGCCCTCTCGCCCTCCTCCTCTCTTCTCGCACATGCACGTCCTATCCCCACTTCCCTCTTCCCCTCGCCCTCTCGCCCTCTTCCTCCCTTCTCGCCATCCACCTCGGCGCACCTCCCCCCGAGCCTCCAACCGCTCCCAGGTGGCCAAGCTCTCGCTCCCACCGCTGGCTGGAGCCCGGAGTCCGCCAGGGCTGCTGGAGGACAGCGCGGCCCGCCAAGAGGATGAGGGAGACCAGGGGGGAGGGCGAGGGAGGTGACGAGGGAACGACCGCTAGCTAGCGACAGTTGCGAGGAGGAGGATGACGTGCGAGGGATGAGAGCGAGGATTGCATTCGTTTGCAAGGTCGCGAAAGTGCGAGCGAGGGCGAGTGGGATGAGGGCGAGGAGCAAGATAGATGATCAGGGCAGGTCCTGGAGTCATCTTGCTGGTGCTTTTCAAGGCCTGAAGGCCCCCTCCTTTCGGAGCCTCTCGGACTCCTTTCAGGTTTCAGGGCTAGGGCCTAATGCCCAATAATGCCCAACCCATAGAAGCCTAGACGACCCCCCTACGGATCCCAACGGATCCTGGCACCACCAGTTGGAGCCAGATTGGAGCCATCATGGTTGGGAACCTCATGTAGTTTTTTCGGGCCTCTCCAGTCCTCTTGGGCCTTCAACCCCTCGGCCGTCCTGGGGGTGGGGAGAGAGGGCGCCCCCGCCAGGACCTCGGCCAGCTGATCAACCAGCTGGTGCTCAACTGAGAGCAGCTGGCCGTCGACGAAGTATGACCGCCGCCGCTGCTCTCTTCTCCCCTTCGCGACGTCAGACCCGTCAGACGCCCTCGCACGCCCTGCGAGATCTGAAACGAAGGGGCAAGGGCAGGCCATGCGCTGTCATGCGCAGTTAGTGTGTGATATGCAGCAAAACAGCGAAACTATGTCGGAATAGCTGCACACCGTGGAAAACAGCTAAAGTGATAGAAATCCTAAAAATGGCGACCCCCCCCCCAACTCGGGGGACTCGGGGGAAACTCGGGGACTCGGGGGTATAACGTTTCCCGGCTGGAAATGCCATCTTGGGCCCTCCAGGGCCTCCAAATCCATCGGAAATGAGCTCTAACTGATCACGTTCAGGGCTTATACATGAAGACGTTTTTATCAGATCCGATTGAAAACCTAGCCCAAAACGCAAAAGTCTCCCGGGCAACGTTTTCCCCCGAGTTTACACTTCGGGGAAACTCGGGGAAACTCGGGGAAACTCGGGGAATTGCTCAAAATGGCAAAAGCCTTTATTTCTGACAAAAACTCGACAATATGCAATGATACCAGACACATCGCAGCTGACACGGCCTGTGTTGGGCGTACCGCAGAACTCGGGGACTTTGGGAACACTGGAGGGGTTCGGCGCTGAAACGATGACGATGTGGCAGGAGACGACGATGTGGGGGGCGGTAGCGTGGAGGAGGGAGATGACGGGACGAGGCAGGGCACTGGATATGGTAAGAAGGGACGAGGAAGACGACGTGGAGGAGGAGGAGAGAGAACATGGAGGAGGTGGTCCTTGGAAACTGTCACACCAACCCACAGCAACGCGTGTTTCGCTGCGGGAGCGGAAGGGCTTGTGTTGATGTGACCTTGTTAACTCCGCCATCCCCAGGCCCCAAAGCCCCCGTCCTCCTACTCCGAGGCCTCCGCCTGTGCCGTCCCCCACTCAGTACTCCTCCATTGCTAGTTGGGCTCGAGCGGCGGCCTACGGCCTAAGGCCACCCTGCCGCGCTTCGTGCCCATTGGACCTTCGCTGCGGTGCTGAGGCGATGATCCCGCGATGTCAGGGAGATCACAGAAGAGAAGGGCCAACGCCAGCGCATCGATATGCGACGACGACTTCGCCTCGTGTGCCAAGCAGCCGTTCTACCACACTCGCAGGTTCAAGGTAGGACGCCCTGGCCCAGCGACCATTGAGGAGTTTGCTCGCTGGCCTGAACGTCCCTGGATGCCCATGGCAGACCTGCGCGGAGGTGCCGCTTTTGCTGACCATCTGCGCGCGCTGCTTGGACACGGCGCCATCAACAGTGGCGACTATTCTGGATGCGAGATGCCGCGGGAGCTGTGTGAGCAACTATGTGCAGGTTTGCGTTACGCCTTCCCAGACGAGCCTTCGATCCATCACCTGACTTTCGAGTTCAAGAGGTCGTGCGACAATGGTAAGCTACCTCAAAGGGCACTGCCGTGGACCGCTGCCCATCTTCATGGAGGGATCTCCTGCGTATTTGGCGACGTCGAGGACACGTTGCCAGCCGTGGCCAGGGCATACTTAGACATGATGATGCCCACCATCGACAAAGGCTCGGACGTGGCGGACGCGAGGCTGTGCGCCGCGAAGTGCCACAAGGACATGCTCAGTTGGCTGCTGTCGAACAGGGGCTGGCTCTGGCCGAAAGGATCTACGACAAGTTGCCTGTGCCATCGCCGACCCTGCCCAACGAAGCCGCCGATGGAGGCCGACAGCGACCAACGGAAATTACGGGTGAACTGGGCAGGCAACACGTGCGTGGGTTGGAGCCTTGTTTCTGAAAGTGTTTTGAAGGAGTTCTCCCACCCATCGGAACGTGTTAACAACGTGTGGATTGCCCAGAAGGTCAGATTCGCAGAGCTTGGCGAGGAGGACTGCTTCTTCCAGGAGTGTTCCCATCGGTATCCAGTCCAGGAAAAGCTCGCCAGTCCGATGCAGGAGTGGATCAAAGCCAGTTGGGTACAATGGGGGCTTCTTCAGCAAGGTGAGCCGCACCACCGTCCAAGGGTATTCTCATTTGGGTGCCGTCGCCAGCGGTTGAAGTGGATCGGTCCAGAGAGCCACGAGGAGGTTCAGAAGGAGTTCGAGAGAATTTTCGGGGCCAGAGTCGTCGGCAGCGGCTCGATGTACATTGGCGCCAACCTTGACTACTTGAAGAAGGTCACAGCGAAGAACTTGGCGATGCGACACATTCACATTGACGACCTGAACGCAGTACCTATCAGCGGTGATGAAGTATTCGAGTCACTGTGTCCTGTTAACCGACAGCGGTATGCGGCTTATGATGTGATCAAGCCTGGTTACTCAGACAATCAATTCCTTGCGGACCTGGACCACTGGCCGAACACGCGGTCTTCTCACGGCAGGGAGTTCCCATGCCAGCTCAAGCATGGCTGCGTCTGGTCATGGGAGTTGCAACGCGCCGCGATTGGTCTGGAACATATTGCAGCCCAGGGGCTCCATGTTCTTGGTGGAGTGCAATCTCGTTACCGCAGCCGCATGCAGCCATTCTTCGAGAACCTGGATGAGGCGTGCATCAAACAGTTGTCAGGCAATGGGATGTGCATCTCTGCGCTAGCTGCATGGGTGGTTAATTGCTTCAGCAACGTGGTGAGGATCGAGGGCGCCAAACTCTTCGAAGAGAACGCGCTGGCCGCAGCCGCCGCCTCGACACCCGAGGAGGCCCAGACCGCAGTGCCCGCAGCTCAGCGGTCATCAGACATTGCTAGCGAAGAGGATCGAGATGACGTTTAGCGCCAGAGAAAAAAAACAAAACAGAATGGCCCTCGACACCCACACACTTGTTCGAAGTTCAGAGCTCGATCAGACCTGCGATGCGATTCCCCGGTGCTGCCAGCTGCCAGATAGATCGACCTTCAGGGACGGGGAGTACACAGATCCTGCCTCCTGCGGCTCGTCGTCCCAGGAATCCCCCCCTTCCTCCTCCCCTCTCCCCCTGCAACTAAACTCACAGAGCCGCAGCTCGCAGCTTGAGATTTCTCTCCGTGGTGACTTCGCTCGTCGTCACGGCAGCACTCGCGACCAATCCAGGTGCAAACATGTGGGCTCAAACTCGCTTTGCAGTTCGACCCCACGAGCCCACGAGTATCGAACCGACATCTGCAGTGCCAACAGCTAGCAGCATGGACCGTGGGTACGATCAGACGTACAAGCAGCAGGTCGGAACTGACCAATTCCGCCTCCAGACATCGCAGAAAATTCTGCGGTCCACCACGGACGTGTTCTACGACGTATCGGATCGAGTTGAGGACGGGCTCGCGCAGTTGAGGAAGCTCCAGGCCGCGCTCAAGATGTCCACTGTTCGTTGCGAGGCCCAGGCTTGTGCCAGGACGGATCATCAGCTGGCGCAGAGCACCAGCGTGATGGCGATGAAATGCCAGCTCGAGGAGATCGGCAAGGTGATCACGCACCTGATGTACGCCACCGCACTCATGGACGACGGCAACCCCTCGATCGTCGGGCCCTTCGGCATGGAGCGTGACTTCTCGCTGCCGCAGGAGGACGAGCATGACTTCACTAAGCGTAAGTCACCACCACCGCCTGCGCTTCACTGGTGGGACAAAGATGACGAGAAGACGCGGGTCCCGCACGGCTGGCAGATCAAGGACAGTAAGGGCTGGACCGACTATACGACAGCGGCGACCAAGCCACAGCACGGGCTTGAGCCGACCATCCCATGGGACCCGAAGAACCCAGAGAGCTGGGTCCCCTACGGCTGGAAGGTGAGGGACGAATCCAAGTGGAAAGACTTCTCTTCCCAGCGATCCGCGGATGAGTTCGGCCTCGTGGAGTCTCCAGTGGCTTCGCCGAACAGCGCCCTCGAGGCGGACTGAGCTCCACGAGCAGCAGTGCAGCACCCTCACGCGACGATGACCGTCGACCATGCAGTGATCGCGAGGGGCAGTGCACTCGCAATCTGTAAACTTTGAGCCACGCGTGGCTCACGAGGCTCCAGATTGTTGGTGGGCCTGCCGCAAGCTGCAAAGCAATATCGGTTGAGACAACATTCGCCCGTGGCCCCATCGAAAGCTCAGACTTGTGATTATGTCTTGACTTCTCTGAGACCCCCTCCTGGTTCCAGGTCCCCGCCTAAGTCACCCAGGGCCCACGCAGCTAGAGCCTGACTGACGAGGGCAGGGGATGAGCCTCGGATGAGCCTCGATGAGCAACGGCGGCGCTAACCAGAGCCAGAGTCTGAATGGGCGTTCTGTCGCAGAACGGGGAAGAGGGGGGAGAGGAATGTCCAGGGATTCTGAGGCTTCTCTCCAAGACTCTCGTCAATTAGCACCACTCTCAGTGCTCAGTGGCTGTCTGTTTAACAGTGTCTGCAGGGGGTCATATGGTCATATCAGTGGTCACTGTGACGTAGCCGTTTTGGCTCAAGTACTGTTTTCGGCACTTCCTTGTGCGCGCCCGACCCGAACGCTGCTGCTTCCCGGCTGGCGCAGACACCATGGACGAAGAGGAGCTGACGTTTGGCGGGGATGCATCAGAGCAGCCATCGCTGTCAGAGTCGCAGCACGCTGGTGCGGGTCAGGAAGTTCAACTAGGACGCGGCCGCGGCCGCGGCCGCGGCCGCGGCGGACGTAAAGCAGCTGCTTCTTCCACCTCGGACACGGTGAAGGCGTGCATCTGTTGCCCGCTGGATCGCATGGGGGAGCGCTACAAGTTCTGCGATATCCACAAGCGTTACCACGACACGTTGGAGTGGAAGATGGCGAGAGCCAAGACGGCGACAGATTAGTCCAAGGCAGAGTGGGAGGAGCGAGCGGAGTTGAAACGTATCGTTCCTACGTTGGCCGCCTTTGGGACCTGGGCCGAATGTTTGAATGTTTGAAAATGGTTTCGTTTGTGGACTGGTACCCAGGGCCACGCGCAGTGTTTAGATTCTGCTTGCTCTCCCGCCGCAGGAGGCCAAGAAGGACGACACCTCCCTGGCTGAGAAGATCAACGCGTTTGCTGAGGCGTCGGGGCAAATATTCGGCTTGCGCAAGGGCTCTCAAAGGGGACTTGGTAGCACACCAACGCGTGCAATCTGTACTGTTGTGTACCGTGTTCTCTGGACTGGTCTTGGACTGAACTGTTGGTGTTTTCGGCTTTTCGACCGACAGAAAATCGACCCCAGAGAGCCCTGGGCGCAATCCGAACCCTTGCCTGCGGAGCTGCGAAGGCGAACCCTTCTGATAAGAAGTACGCCAGGAAGAACATCATTCAATCAAGCCAGTTTCAGAAATCGCATAAGTCCGACACGTCCACCACCGACAGAGACGTCGACAAACCAATGACCCGGCAAGCCTTCCATTGCCACTGTATGACCGTGCTGGGCCCCACTGAGAGTGAGGAGACAGAGTGGTGGGAGGAGCTGGACTCGAACCCCAGGGTGGACAGGGACAACAAGGGTTTCAAAGGTCGAAAGCAGCTCTGGATTCCCGTCGGTCCTGAGCGCGAGCGGGGGAGCCGCAGGGGCATCGAGAACGCCTTCGTGGAGAAGGGCGCGGACCAGAATAACATGTCCAAGGGCGAGGCCGACTCGATCAAGGAGTTCGTCCAGGAGTCGACTGCTTCGTTTGCTGACGGGTTCTTCACGAACAAGTTGGAGCTGCAAAGGGTGATGAAGAGAAAAGATCTCCTCGAACAAACGTCTGGTGGCAAGAAAGACTCACCGCGAGATCCTGGATCAAGTTCTGGGAAGAAGAGGCGAACCAGCAAGTCCTACGTGATCGAGCGCGACATCCCGAAGGTCCACGGCACCATGACGACAGACCTCGTGAAGATCGACAACATGTTCTCATCGAACAAGGCCAAGGTGGAGCAGATCATGAACATATTGAAGGCCATCCCCGTGACGGAGACGAACGACGACAAGCCACTGTTGTCATACATCAGGAGTCTCCAGTCTCGTTGGCAGCTCGCTCTCAAATGGAAGGGCCTGCACAAGGTCGTCAAGCTGTTCAACCTCGGCGCGGACGATGGCAATTCCGCTGCGACATCGCCTGGATGCGCGTCTGCTGCCTCGACTCCTGGCGGATGCTCGCCTGCGATCCTGTCAGACACTGAGATGGTGGAGATATCGTTGAAGGATCTCGCCGAGAGGGAGAAGGCCAGGGAACCGTTCGGAGGCGACCCGGCGAACATCAAGTTGCGCATCGAGATGCAGACCATGCAGGAGGAGGGCATCTGGGAAGTCAACACGTCCGATGAGCTCGGCGACTTCATGGAGACATGGGAGCAGTGCATCTCCATCGCCACCGAGCTGATTGGATCTGTCAAGACTACATGCGGGCATATCGAATCTCATGTGACACAGAAGAGGAAACGAGTTGAACGCGAGAGGAAGGATCAGGAAAAGAAGGCCCAGCAGTTGGCCCTCCAGAAAGTCAGAGAGGAGGCGGCGCAGGCGGCAGCTGCGATCAGGGCCAAGGCCAAGCAACCACTTCAAGATGAAGTTCAGACGAGAAGGCTGATCTTCGAGGCTACGTGGGCTGATGTGAAAAGTGTGGATATCATCGCCGAGGTGCCTGACTGCGACTCTGAGACATGGAACTCGCCCTTCCTGGTGCAGGAGTCCGACAACATCACGCTCCTCGTCGGCAACAGTGGCCTTCAGAAGGAGCTGGCCTCGTGGGCGACGGCTTTCAGGAACGCCGTGGAAGAGAGAGGCCAAAAGCAACTCGTTGGTCTAGGGAAGGCGGCGGGCAACGGCTTGACTGAGGTTCAGGCTTTCTTCGACACGTGGAAGCCGCCTACGATCGACATCAGCTCTGTGGACGGCGGCTCCGCGTTCATGATCTCTGTTTGGAAGCTGGGGTACAAGGAGACGATGATGTGGTCGGGCTTCACGCCGAACTGCGTCGCCATGGAAAGGCTTCTCGCTGCTGGCAAGGTTCACAGTCTCCTGATTGATGCCAAGGCGCTTTTCGAGGCCCTCAGCAGTGAGACTTGCCCTGATATCCTCAAGAAGATCGCGACACCAGCCGACCCGTCGCCTACCATCGAGGCAATCACCACCCTGGACGACAGCGGCTTGAAGGAGATCGTCGCGTCGGCCATCCCCATCGTCCAGGCGACGCAGACGGCCAGGAGCCTACTGTACGTCCCAGTTGGCTGGATCGTCGTGGAGATGTGCGAGAAAGGCGAACAGCTGAACTACGGGATCCGCAAGAGCACAGTGGCGGCGGGTGATGTCGCGAAGGAGCGGTGCGTTGCCGTCACCAAGCTGTTCGAGCTGATGAAGAAGGACACCTCGAGGATGAACGCCATCCTCGATCTTATGTAGAGCTGGCCGCGACGGCCGGCGGCCGTGCGGCCTCGGAGGAGGAGGAGGTGGTTACAGAGAAGGAGATGAGTCATCAGATGAGGGGGTGGAGGGAACGAGGAGGCAGGAGGAGGAAGTGGAAGACAGCTCGACTGATTTCTTTTGCCACAGGCCGTTGCTGCTCCTTTCTGCGCCAGTGGGGCTGGCGCAAGCACCCAGCGTGAAGCGTGAAGGGCGCAGGGGCGCAGGTGAGTTGAAAATGATGTTTGCGAGGGACGGGGTGGGAGGGGAGGGCCAAAAAGAACATGGAGTAACATGATTGCCGATGAGGAAGAAATAGGAGGAGCAAAACGGAACGATAAGACTGACAACTGACGTGGATCGTTGTTGATCCCTAGTACTGGTATTCCTGAGGTGTTTGCTGGCACTTCAGGGCGCTTGCGATTGTTTCAGTGTTATTACTTGAATTATCATATGATTTCCTGTTCCCTGGTGGGTGAAAGTGCACGCGTGAGTTCAATGCGCGCAGTCGCGCCCCGTGGCTGTTGAGCGCGCAAGAACCACCTTATTACAAGGGCCCCACGGGCCAACGTGCAACTTGCCATCCCGAACGTCTTCCATGCTCGAGTGGGCCTTGACCTTGCAGACAACGATGCGAGAGAAATCATTTCTGTCGTGCGACCCTGTCCAAAGATGCACGCGAGTGTTCGCTGGACTCTCGGCCCAGCTGCGCTGGTTGCAGCAAGAAAGCGTGCCTTTACAGTCAGAGTAAAGCGTGAAAGTGCCGACTGCAAAACCGGCGGCCATGAAAACTGCAGAATCTGCGCCGTCGCGGGCGACTTGATCTGGAAGCGTCGCTGGCGGGACAGATCCATGCCAGCCTGTGATCCAGCGGCGCTCGCTGTCATGAATGGCTACACCCCAGCCTGCGGAGCGCAAAGCGGGGAACATTCCATCGTGAGCCGAGCCGTCACACATAAAAAACGTGAGCATCCTTCACCGCAAGGCTGGCACCAACTCCTTTAGCCTTGAACTCCCGCGCTTGGCCCCAGGGCCTCCGCGCGAGGAGCCGACAGGGGTCATGGGAGGATGCCGCGAGCGAAACGCTCCTGCAGTTCGACCGAGCAGCGGGAAAGTCGGACGACGGATGCCTGGAGCTCAGGCGGGAGATTATTTCGGCGCCAGGCTGCACGGGCAGGGCACTCAACGTGCTTGTGCAAAAAGGTGCCGCGGGCACCGTGACAAATGAGTCAGTCTGCCTCAAGCCGAGAGTCGTGCTGATGCAGCCTGTGCTGGCACCGGTGCGAGCCCATGACAAGGCCTCTCAAGGTCTTCTGCCCCCGCAACCCCCAAGCTCCGCCAGTGCCCGACTCCACCCCGTCATCGTGATCAAACACCTTACAGCGCAGCCTCTCGTTGAGGGGCCGCCAGCAAAATTCGCCAATCCAGCCTCTGCCTTGTCCAATTTTGCTGAGGCCACGGTGGTCTGACATGCGCCTAGCGGCAAAGCGGGCGCGGCGATCCACGAACGCAGGAAAGACAGAAGCCAGGGACCAAACCTCACCCGAGGCTTCGTGCGAGGTCCAGGGGTCAGCAAATGTCACCCCTACTCTGGCAGCAGTGAGGGTCAGAGCTGCAATAGGGTCCTTGACTTGCGACCAAGGGCGGGCGTTCGCCGCTGCGGCCTGCCTTCGGGTAAACAGAAAGCGCAGCACAGCGGGGGGATGGCGTCCATCTCTGAGTGTCTGCACACAGGTTTTTAAGGCATCAGCGGCGACCAAGACCAAAGGGTCTCGGGCCCAGCCGCCTCGTGAGCACATGGACGCTAGCTCCAAGGAGCAGCCTCGAGGAAGGCGCCCTTCGGCGCGCAAGGCGGCGACCCTAAGTTGTCTAAGTTCGCCATCGGGGAGCCCTTGGATGTTGGTTTGCCAAAGAGCCGTGGCCGAACCCCAAAACAAAGCCCGCTGGGGCTCCAGCGTTCCGAAGGGCCACGAGATTTTTGACCTTGGCTTGGGCGGCGCCAAACGATCGCGGTGAGTACGGACTCGCCTGCGGCTGCCGTCGGTCGCGCCCCCCTAAGGTCTCGGCGGACCTGGGCACGCACTGGCTCGGGGAGCTCACAGTCGAAGAGGATCCCGTCCGCCATCTCACCCGAGGAGGAGAGGAGGCCGAGCTTGTTACGAGCAATTTGCAGCCCTTTGCTCTTGAGGTCAGCCGTCGCCGTGCGAAAAGCATGTTTTAGCCCCTTGCGAACAACCTCTTTACCTCCGACAGCATGCAGCGAAACGTCGTCAATGACATTTTTGTATCCAGACGATTGGGCTGGCCATCGCTGCGCGCCGCAGACAGGCCAAGAGAAGCAAGCGCGACGGCGTCGTCGCCCCAGAGCACTCTGCCACCACCGTGCCGTTGGGCATGAGGATTCGGCCGACAGCGCCTTGCCAAGAGACTCTGCGCGGCGCCCGATATATCGAACAGTAAGCCCTTAACAGGGCTTCCGAAACAAAAAAAACTTGCATGCTTGGCGGAGTATCTCAGCTCTTGGTGCGATATGCGCTCATAGAACTTGCGCAAATGTATAAAGAGCGCGCTGGATGCCCAGCCAGGCTGAGCACGGGCATAAGCTGGAGGCGCGCTGCGAACCCAAACGCTTTTATCACAGGCTGCGCTGGTGCTCATCCCCAAAAGAAACGCTCATCCACGCGATGCCCCCTGTCTGAGCACAGCCTGTGTCTGATTCTGCTCTGAACCCTCGCCCAGGGGGGAAGTGGCCCGATCGGTCGAACTCCCCCAGATGGCTTGTCGAGGAAAACTATCAGCACTTGCCGCATCGGTCCGACCTTCGGCGGCTGTTTCTACGCCGCGAGGATGGCCGCGAAGGCTTCCACCAGCGGCCGAGGGAGCTGCAACGGAAGCCGCGGGCTGAAAGAGGCCCAGCCCAACGCCGTGGTCGGGCTGGAAGAAGCCGCCGCTTCAAGCGCTTGCCCTGCTGTGATTGGTCGAGTGGCTCCTCCGCTGGCCAGTCTAAAGGATGCTGCCCCCCTGCGCGCTTCGCTGGTCCAGATGGGGATCCACTCCTTCGAAGTCTGCACCAGAAGCGCGGGCAGACTGGCCGCAGTATCATGGTCATCTTCGTCTGCAAAAACTGGCAGGAGCGGAGGCGCAGGGCTTTTGCTACGCCTGTGAGCGACGCGCCCCCCCCCAACGACCGACGACTTCGCCGGCGACTTCCACTTCTGTCGGCCTTCTGCCGCCTCCTGCTTCACCCTGCTGGTGACCTCGGCTTGGGCCGCGTCCGCTAGCGGCCCTCGAGTCGCGCCGTCCGCCAGCTGCTTGAACAAATTGGGCGCGGTGAGTCCTCGCAGCTTCTCCTGGCCCGCCTCTGCGAACAAGCTGGACAGAGGCGTAGCTGCGTTGACCAGCTGAGCCTGCGCCTCAGGCTTTGCAGCTTTCAAATGCTGGTGCGACAAGCGGCGCAGCGAAAGCCGTTTCTGAGTGGACAGAACCGATCTTTCATAGAGCTCTTGGCCCCAAGCGGCTCGCAGCGGCACGAGCTGGATCTGACGTCATTTGTGTCTGCCCAGGTATTGGAATCAGTCAAACCGTGGACCTCAGACAGGGCCCTTTCCGCGGGGGTGAATCAGCTGGACGCGGCGCCCCGAGGGTCCAGGCCAAAAAAATTGGAGCCTTCCCAGGATCCCGAGAAAAAAACACACCCGCCGTCGCTCCTCCTCACCCTTGGGCAGGGGGAAGCGTTTGGGAACGATGCGCTTCCAAACTTTGGCCTGGCCATCCAGCGCGCGGAGGCGAAGGGCCACCGCCGAGCGCGGCCCTACTGCTGCGTCTGCCACCGCGGAGCACCAGTCGACGCGATAGTCCAGTACTGAGCCCAAGCGTTGTATGGCCGTAGACCGAGACCAGCAGCACCTCTACGTTATGCGCCAGAGCCACTCGGCAGGCCGTCGCGCGCTCGCTGAGGTACCGATGCTGGTAGTCCGCAGCGCCAAAGTGACTGCGCATGAGTACCGCCGTGCCAGCTGACGATTCCCTGTCCGTCGGTCCAGTGCTGGCCGCGGGCTGAAAAGCTGAGGCGTATCCCGCCTGACGGGCCCAGGCCTTGGGGCCCTGAACCTGATGCGGGAGCAAGCGGTGCTCCTGGCATAGAACTGCATCCTAAACTGTGGCTTTGACAAGCGTCGACCATTCCAAAAACTTGAGACCAGTTGATCAAGCATTAGAATTGTACGCGACAGCTGCGAAATGTGAGAGCGCCTTGCTGTCTCCCACGGGCGGCGGCGGCCAGCCGCTAGCAGCTTGGGAGGGGTCGCTCTCGTCAGTGGACTCGGCCACCCGCGCATCCGCGGCACTGACGAGTGGCGGGGCTCGACCGCAGGGCTACTTCCACCTCCCTCTAGCGTTTGCCGCTGTGGCTCCCCAAGGACGCCTGAGCGCCCCAAAAACGGCGGCCGCCACCTCGCCCCATTTAGGGTCTGCCCCTCGGGCTCCCCAAGGACACCGTGGTGCCCCACTGCCGACCTCCTGCGCCTTTCCAGCTGTGCTCGAGAAAAGGCCGGCAGGTTGTCGGGCTCCTGTCAGTGGTGCCACGCAAATACCTCCCAGAGGGCTGCAGTCAGAGCATGCGTCATGCAAAAGAAACGTTGCCTGAGTGGCCGCCCTCTTGACCAAGCGGCTAAACAGATGTCTGAGATGGCTTCCGTCAAAGTGTCTCGTCTGTAGTGCGCAAGGATTGCCCGACGCAGAGCCGCGGCATCTGGTTCCTGCAAAAATGAAGCCATGTATCGCTCACGCCAGTCTTGCCACGAAAGAAAGTCATCTGCCACTTCGTCTCTCAAATCCCAAGCCCATCTGGCGCTCCAGACCTGCGTAGATTCTAAAGATATGGCCGATTCCTGTCGGGATCTCTGGCAGGGGCGGCGCGCTCGGGCGGCAGGCTCATGTGCCCCAAGAAAAGGTCACACGAGGGCATGCCCCACCAAGTCTCACGGGTCACATGAAAAGCTTTGACCCCATCAAAGACAAGACTTTGCATTGTGAGCTCGGGCTGCTTCAACCATAGCTTTGATCTGGTTTGGGTCGCACTGCTTTGGCTGTGATTGGCCTGAGCCAGCAGCGGCTGCAGGAACAGCACCGGCGACAGCAGGGCCCGCAGAAGACGCTGCCCCAGCACTGGGCGCCACTTCGGCCGAAACCGCTGGTGCCCCTGCTGCTGGCGGCGTCGCTCCACCCCCGTCTTCCTTGCGGGCCCTTTTGCTGGCGAGCCGCTGTCGCATCTCTCCTGCTTCCTTCCTGAGCTTCTGGATGTGCTCAGCGCTGGGACCGATTGCCGCCAAGATTGCCTCTCTGATCTGCGATGCCATGTTTGATTTGAGAGCGGCCCAGCTTTGCATATCTGAATCATCGAGCTCCAAATCCGAGAAATCGAGCACGGACCCGTCCACAATCTCGACTGTGTCGATGCCGCCCTCCCCCGTGAGCAGCTCTGACAAGTTGGTCTGTGAGCCTGCGATCTTCTCGGCTGCTCCATCAGGTGGTCCTGGCCGGTGCCCACCTGCACGCTGAAGCTCGATCGACTCGTAGCTCATCCTTCCAAACCTGCTCGGCGTCGCGGGCCTCAGCCGCTGCCTGCGCCGTGGCGGCCCGCAGCTTTTCAAGCCACTTGGCCGCCTCGTCCTCCTTCGCCACACATTCTCGCAACCACTTCTGGGCCCTGCGGCAGGCCCGCACCTTGGCCGAGACTGTCTCCTCGAGCAGGGGCTCGCGCGGGGGGGGGGGGGCTTCGGCGCTGGCTGTTGCGCCAAGGCCTGCTGGAGCGCCTCCAGCTGTGCACTCGCCGCGTCTCCAACCCTGGCCTCGAGCTCGTCCAAGAGGGCGTCGGTGGTCTGCGGCGGGGCCCTCTGCGGCGGAGTGGAGGAGCGGGGCGGCGCCAATCTCGCAGGCGGCCCTCCCCAGTGCGGCCGCGTGCCTGGGGGGTAGGCTGGCACTTCCGCACCGGCAGCTTGGCCACCCCGACCTGGCGGCGAGGGGGCCCAGACACCCTGGGCGGCCCTCCACGGCATCTCGTTCGGGAGGAGGGTCGCGTTGCAGGTGTAACAGAACGTGTTCGTCTTGAAATTCCATCGATACCTGCACGCCGAGCAAGTGATGTATCCTTTAGCATACTTCGGCATGGGCTCCTGCAGGAGCTCACTAGTAAAGAAGACGTGCCCGTGATGGCACAGATGTTATCTTATAGGGGATGTGGCCTGGTTGGTGATGCCAGGGAAAGCAGGTGGGGCCGCTGATTCCCTTACCAGAATCTCAAGTACTGAGCGAAACGCTACGGACTTGAGCCAAAATGGCTACGGAGGAGGAGGAGGGTGAGGAGGAGGAGGAGGAGAAGGAGGAGGAGGTGGAGGAGGAGGCTGAGGAGGCGGAGGAGGAGGAGGAGAGGAGGAGGAGAGGGGAGGAGGGGGAGGAGGAGGATAATGACGCAGAAGGCCGACGCGAGGCGGTATGAGGTGGCGGAGGCGGGAGGCAGATGAGAGGGGAGGAGGGGGAGGAGGCGGATGTTGAGGAGGAGGAGGAGGACGACGACGACGACGAGGACGACGAGGAGGAGGAGGAGGAGGAGGAGGAGGAGGAGGAGGGAGAGAGGAGGGGAATGAGGAGGAGGACCAGTGCAAACCCAAGACTCATCAACGATGTCTCACTGAATCCTCCTGCCAAGCTCCTTCTCCATAGGTGCCTACAAACGTTTATTTTCACTGAGGGAAGTCACCGTTGGATGGGCAACCGTTTGAAAATCCTGAGCCGTACCAGAATACCACTCTTGCGACTTCAATGCCGCGAATCAACGTTACTGTCGCGTCGTAACAATCCAGCTTCGTGCCAGAATGCCGTTTCTGGGCCTTCAACACCGCGAGCCAACGTAATTGTTGCACATTGGCAGTTCTACATCGAGTCAAAGCACCACCTCTAGGACACCAACCAGAAAATTCTCTGCAAATGCTGAAAGCTTTTAAGACGAATGCGCATAGCAAAGGCGGAAGCTTCACTTTGAAACTATTCCGCTTTCCATCCAGGAATCTCTTGCGAATTCTAAAGACGAATGTACGCGGCGCTGAGGCGAAAGCCACATGTTGAACACCACCCGCCTTCCATCCGTGAAGCTCTCGTAAACGTTTCAGACGAGTGCGCGCGGCGCTAAGGCGAGAGCCACATTTTGAAAACGGCCCGCCCTCCATCCGTGAAACCGTTACAATTTGCAAGCTTGAGGCTGAAGATTCTGAATCGTGTCAGGAAGTCTCAGGCAACACGCCCGACCCGCCCTACAGGCACGCATCGGGGTGCGACAGGGAAGGGTTAGTCATGCAGGACAAGGGATGGAGGGGAAGGAGGAGGAGGAGGAGGTGGGGGAGGAGGAGGAGGAGGAGGAGGAGGAGGAGGAGGAGGAGGAGGAGGAGGAGGAGGAGGAGGAGGAGGAGGGAGGGAGAGGAAAGGGACGATAAGGAGGAGGAGGAGGGAGAGGAGAGGAGGAGGAGGAGAGGAGGAGGGAGGAGGAGGAGGAGGAGGAGGAGGAGGAGGAGGAGGAGGAGGCGCGGAGGAGGAGGAGGAGGAGGAGGAGGAGGAGGAGGGGGAGGAGGAGGAGGAGGAGGAGGAGGAGGAGGAGGAGGAGGAGAAAGGGGGAGGAGGAGGCCGCGTGCGGCCGCACCGCCGAATCGCTTCGAGGCGAGCGCTGCCAGTGCACTTTGAAAGCGGTTCCCGGGCGCTGGCAGCGCCAAAAGAACACCAGGGCTCTTCTCCGCCCCCCTCCTCCCGCTGTGCTCCCCGCCCCTTCGTTGCCTCCTCCCTCCCCCCCCCATCCAGCGTCCGCCCATCCCTCGTCCCCCCACCGGCCCCTCTCCATTTCTCCGCCCCTCCGTTTCTCTCCCCGCCCGCCGCCCTCTGCACCTGCCGGTCACGCCCCGCCTCCCGCAGTTCCCGATCGTCCTCCTGCCTGTCATGTTCTCGCCATCTCTCCCTCTCTCTCTCTCTCTCTCTTTTGTCGCTCTCTCTCTCTCTCTCTCTTTCTCTCTCTCTCTCTCTCATCTTCCACTCGTTCTCTTCTCTCTCTCTCTCTCTCGCTTTCTGTCTGTTCCCTCTCCCCCTCTTTGTACACATGCGTCTACATACGTGTATGGTGTGTTTCAGTGCCTCCCTTTCTTTCTCTTTATTTGTTTACGTAGCACCCCGCAGACGCGGATAAAAGTGACGGGGCGGACGCGGGGTGGGTCGCGGGTGGGTCGTGTGTGGGTCGTGGGTTGTTTCGCGGGTGGGTCGTGGGCGGGTCGCGGGCGGGCCGCGGGGCGGGCCGCTGCGGGAGCGTGAGGGGGGGAGGGGCGGCGGCGAGGACGATGACACAAACACAACAGCAATAACAATGACAATTGGGGCACGGAATCCCATTGCAGCCACGCACCCAGGAATCATGAATGACCGCTCGGTCCCCGCATTCTGATATACAGTGTGTGTGTGTGTGTGTAACCTATATACATGCATGTATCGGTATCGCTAATCACTCTCACTCTCTCTCTCTCTCTTTCTCTCTGTTTCTCTCTCTCCCTCTGCCCCCTTGTTATACTAAGAGTTAGTTTATTTGTCTTTTTTTTTTATCTCTCTCCCTCTCTCCCTCTTTTTTTTCACTCTCTCTCTCTCTCTGTCCCTGTCTCTCCTGTTCTCTCTCTCTCACTCTCGCTCTTTCTCTCCCCTCTGACCCGGAGGGATCTTCTCCCGAACCCAACTTGTGAATGGAGCGCTCGTCCTCTCAGCCTTCTCTATCGTCTCCTGCTCCTTCTTTTCCCTTCCTGTCTCCCCCTCTCCGCTTTTTCCCCTTGTCGCACCGCGATGGAGCCCATTCCATTCCACTCTGCTTTTTCCCGGGCCGACAATCCACACGACGAAGCCACTATAAGCCTCGAAGGCGACCACGACGACGAGAGATCCGCCCGGAGTCGGCTCCCAGCCTCCTCCCGGGATCCAGGCAGATGTTGGGTTTCGAATCCCAGATCGATCTTCGCGGTCCTGGTCCCTGGACCCGGAGAAATCGCTCCAGAGCGCTCTGAAAGCGCCCAGGAGCGCTCTCAGTGCGCTGCGGAGCGCTCTGGCACAGCTGCGGCGCCCGAGGCAGCCTCCTGAAGCGCCAGACCTCGGAGGTCCCCGAGTGGTCTTTGTTCCATTATGTTTTAAGTCGGGCGTGTCCCTCTACAGGAGGAATACAATGGTCCAAAAATAGTCAGGAGACGATTTTTCTATGTTGTTTTGATTATTTGGGAGCACTTCTTGAGTATATTTATGTTACGTCCAAAAATTCCGCCTGTGGGAGGACATGCCCGACCTAAGATTGTGTCCTGGTCCTGGCATTCGTTTCAAGAGGGTCCAACACATGTACTCGCGGGGGCGGCCAGGGGGAGGGTGATGACTACAAGTAGGGGTGTGTGGAGATCATGGCCGGGGCCATGAGACCTCAGCAGCTTCGGTGGTTCAAAGATCGGGTCTTGAGGGATGGGGGCCTGATGATAGGAAGGGATCCAAGGGTGGATTCAAAATGCTTGCGGCACCTCGTCCTTAGGACCCCATCCCTCATGACCACATCTTTGAACCATCGACAGATTTCATGGCCCCCTCTTCTTCGGAAACTGGAGCATATACATTACCAGTGGCGTGCGGTTTTTCAATCCCAGGACTTTTTCGAGGGTCGGCGACGACGTCGGGGTGGTGTGGTGCACACTTTTTTCCCCCGATGTCCCGGGGAACCAACGGAAAATGTATACACCAGGGTCACGTATATTCGGATGCAACTCCTGGGAGGTCAAATTCTGTTTTCGCCCTGGTCCGAAATCCGGCTTAATCCCGCTTAATCCCGCCTAATCCGGCTTAATCCCGCTTAATCCCGCTTAATCCGGCTGAACCTGCTAACTCCGAGGCCCACTCTGGCGTAACAGCTTCCAAATGGGGATTAATTCTTTTTTAGTCTTTCCGACGAAAACCTCCCAGTAGTTGCCTCTTAGCGTATACACCAGGATCCTCTTTTCTGTGCGAGATTCAGCGTGAGGCCAGACAGAGGCGTCGGCGTATAGAGTTTCGGCTCCTCACTCTTGAGTCGGGCCTGTCCCCCTACAGGGGGATTTTCGCCGAAAAATAGAACATACCCCCAAAATACTTCAAAAAGGCAAAACAATGCTCAAAAAATAGTCCCCAGACTATTTTTGGACTATGTGTGGATTATGTTTGACGTATTTCTTATGTTTCGTCGAAGATCCCCCTGTCGGGGGACACGCCCGACTTACGTATAGAGTTCGGCTCCTTACTCCTTCTTTCAGGACGTCCCCTGGCGCCCCCCCCCCCCGCCTCAGGCCCTGGTTCGCGACCCCCCCCGTCCTGGGCGCTCCCCTCTTGGACGCCGGCTACCTCCTCGTCCTCGTCCTCATATGGCCCTCTCCTCCTCTCCTTCCTCCCTCCCCTCCTCCTCTCTCCTCCTCCTCCTCCTCCTATCCTCTCCTCCTCCTCCTCCTCCTCCTCTCCTCTCCTCCTCCTCCTCCCTCCGCCTCCCAAAGCATGTGCTCGATGCCCGACTGCCGACCGACCGCGACGACCGCCAGGACCGCCGCTCGCTCTCGCCCGCGCCACCGGGGGGGGGGGGGCAGGCGTCGGCCACGGTGGACAAGCTGTCGAAGGAGTGCGCCCGGCTCAGGAGGAGGGAAGAGGAGGAGGGAGGAGGAGGGGAGGAGAGGAGGGGAGGAGGAGGAGGCGGAGGAAAAAGAGGAGGGAGGAGGTGGAGGAGGAGGGGAGGAGGGAGGAGGAGGAGGGAGGAGGAGGAGGAGGAGGAGGAGGAGGAGGAGGAGTAGGGGGAGGGGATGGGAGGAGGAGGAGGAGGAGGAGGAGGAGGAGGAGGAGGAGGAGGAGGAGGAGGAGGAGGAGGAGGAGGAGGAGGGAGGAGGAGGAGGTGGAGGTGGAGGTGGAGGTGGAGGTGGAGGTGGAGGTGGGAGGTGGAGGTGGAGGTTGGAGGTGGAGGTGGAGGTGGAGGTGGAGGTTGAGGTGGAGGTGGAGGTGGAAGGTGGAGGTGGAGGTGGAGGTGGAGGTGGAGGTGGGTGGAGGTGGAGGTGGAGGTGGAGGTGGACGGTGGAGGTGGAGGTGGAGGTGGAGGTGGAGGTGGAGGTGGAGGTGGAGGTGGAGGTGGAGGTGGAGGTGCGAGGTGGAGGTGGAGGTGGAGGTGGGTGGAGGTGGAGGTGGAGGTGGAAGGGAGGTGGGGTGGAGGGGAGGTGGAGGCGGAGGCGGAGCGGGGTGGAGGTGGAGGTGGAGGTGGAATGGAGGTGGAGGTGAGGTGGAGGTGGAGGTGGAGTGGAGCGTGGAGTGTGGAGGTGGAGGTGTGGGAGGTGGAGGTGGAGGTGGAGCGGAGGTGGAGGTGGAGGTGGAGGTGGAGGTGGAGGTGGTGGTTGAGGTGGAGGTGGAGGTGGAGGTGGAGGTGAAGATGGAGGTGGAGGTGGAGGTGGAGGTGGAGGTGGAGGTGGAGGAGGAGGAGGTGGAGGAGGAGGAGGGGGAGGAGAAAGAGGGGGAGGAGGAGGTGGAGGAAGGAGCAGGAGGAGGAGGAGGAGGAGGAGGAGAAGGATCCGACAGAGGAGGAGAGAGAGTCAGAGCTGGAGGACGAGCTGGAGGAGGACGGGAGGATCGAAGAACAAAGAGTGGCACAGACATCAATTGGCGAAGGTTTGCGCTGATTTCTTGGATCGGCGCTGGGCCCCCTGGCTGCGCCTCCGGCGCCGCCCCTGGTGCGCTCCGCGCGCCAGGGAGGGGGGGGTCCAGCGCAGATCCAAGAAATCCGCGCATACATTCGAAAGTGTACGTGTATGCAACTTGTTCTTATCGAAGACGCCTACGGCGAGTCACCGCCGCCCCCTGCCCTTTCGGAAGCGCCTATGTGGCCGAACGTTGAGGCCAGACCCCTGCCAAGCTATCGGACCATGTGTTCCCCGAATCGGTTTGGAAAGCCTTCGGGGAACACGTGGGGGAGGACGGGGAAGAGGAGGAGAGTGCGGAATGGGCGTGTTCGGGGCCCCTTGGGGGCTCTTGTGAGCTTTTGGAGGCGTCTTGGGGCCTGCTGGCCGAAGGTTGGGTCAGGTCCTTGCCAATCTTTGGGAACGAGTATTCCCCGAGTCGGTTTGGAAAGCTTTCGGGGAACACGTGGAGGAGGTTGGAGGCATCTTGAAGGTAATTTTGGCCGTCTGGAGGCTATTTTGACCCTTTCTGGCCTTCCTGGAGGACGTCTTGGAGGGCTCTTGGGCTGTCTTGGAGGCCTTTTGTGGGCCTTTTGGGCAGTCTAAGGCCATCTTCAGGCCATCTGGGGCTGTCTTGGGTGCATCTTTGGGGCCATCTTCGCCGTCTTGGAAGCTTTCTTGGCCGTCTTGGAGGCATCTTGGAGGCCATCTTGGCCGTCTTGGAGGCCGTCTTCGGCGTCTTGGGGGCCATTTGAGCCGTCGTGGGGCCTTGTTGGAACCCTCTTGGGGGCCTCTTGGGCTGTCATGGGGCCATCTTGGAGGCCTCTTGGGGCGCTCTTGGGGCGATGTTGAGGGCCTCTTGGGCCGTCTTGGGCCGTCGGAAAGCTGATAAGAAGGAAATGCAAAATTCGTGCAGAAAACAAAGGACAATCAATGGTTTGGCCCTTTCGGGCCTTCCTGGAGGACGTCTTGGAGGCCTCTTGGGGGCCTCTTGGGCAGTCTTAGGCAATCTTGGAGCCATCTGGGGCCGTCTTGGAGGCTTCTCGGACGAACTAGGAGGCCATCTTGGGCCAACATGGCCATCTTGGAGGCCATCTTGAGCCGCCTTGGAGGATTGTTCTGGTCGTTGGGGTCCCTTTCGGGTGGCCGGCGGGACGGGCCGAAGCCCTAGGGGGGAGTTCTTTGGGGAAAAGAACCAAAACCAAAAGCGAAAGGGTTCAGCACGCCAGGCACCCCTGTGATGAATCGACAGGGGAGCGGCGGATCGAAGACGCCTTCGGCGAATCACCGCCGCCCCCTGCCTTCTAGAATCGCCCATGTGGCCGAGCGTTGTGGCAAGAGCTCTTCCAGGCTATCGGACCATGTGTTCCCCCAGCCGTTGTGGAAACCCTTCGGGGAACACGTGGGGGAGGATGGCGGGGAAGATCAGGAGGAGGCGGAGCCCTCTTGGGGCGCTTCGGGGCCGTCTTGGAGGCCACCTTGGGCGTCTTGGAGGCCATCTTGGGCGTGTTGGAGGCTTCTTGGGCTGTCTTGGGGCCCTCTTGGGGCCGTCTTGGAGGCCACTGGGACCGTCATGGGGCCCTTTTGGGGGCCTCTTGGGCGATCTTGGGGGCCTCTTGGGCCGTCGGAAAGCCGAAAAGGCGCAAATGCCAAAATACTTCAAAAAACAAAGGAAAATCAATGATTTTGGCCCTTTCGGGCCTTCCTGGAGGACGTCTTGGAGGGCTCTTGGGCCGTCTTGGAGGCCTCTTGCGGCCTGTTGTGCCGTCGTAGACCGTCTTGAGGCCATCGTGGGCCGTCTTGGAGGCATCTTGGGGCCATCTTAGCCGTCTTGGAGCCCATCTTGGGCCGTCTTGGAGACGTCTTGGAGACCATCCTGGGCCATCTTGGCCGTCTTGAACGGCATCTTAGGCCAATTGGAGGAAGCAGAGGCACAACGGATGCGTTTTGAGCACCTTTCCGGGTGGCCGGCGGGACGGGCCGAAGCCCCAGGGGGAGTTCTTTTGGTAAAAGAACCAAAAACCAAAACCGATAGGGTTCGGCACGCCAGGCACCCCGATGAATCGACAGGGGGCGGCGGATGCAGTGGCCTTCGGCCCATCCCACCACCGTGCCTGGATTGTCTTCGGAGCGTGAATTACCTACCCCGCTTTCGCTTCCAGGCAAAACCAAGTCATACCACGCGCCTCCTCGTCAAGCGGCCAAACCAGCACAGGCCGTAGTTTGGCATCGCTTGGTATCTCTTGGAAGCGAGGGTGGTCAAACGCGAGGTAGGTTCGCTTTCCCCCTAAGATTGTGGGTCAGAGGCCTCTTGGACGTTCCCGAGCCCAGGGCCGCCGGGGCCAGCAGCACCAGCGGCCCCCACCGGCGGAGCGCCGGCCTGCGGGGTCACGGGAGGTCCCGCACTGGGCGCAGCTCCCGTCCACGAGGATTTAAGTCGGGCCCGTCCCCCTACAGAAGCTCTTCGACGAAAAAAATTAAAGATACCCCAGAGACTCTAGAAGTAGTCCGGGAACTAGTTTGGGAGCATTTTGTTGACCTCTTCGAGGAGTTTCTGGGCATTTCTGGTTTTCGTCGAAAATATCCCCCTGTACGGGGGAGAGGCCCGACGGAAAACACTAGGCGCAGCTCCCGTCCACGAGTGCGGTCCAGCGCCCTGCACGCCGAGGCCGAACGAGTGGAAAAAGCGTCCACGGACTGGTCCGCCGCTCCCGCGGGCACGGCAGGCACGGTGGGAGCCACCGATCCAGGCGGAGGGGCCGCTGGCGGGGGGAGTGGCGGAAGCGAGGGCGCCGCCGTGCCTCCTGTGTGCTCCCGCGCTCCGCCACTGGCCTCTCCCCCTCCAGGCCCATCTGCAGGGCAACAAAAAGTGGCATACACATAAAAACTCGGAGGTCCGCGCGGATTTCTCGGATCGGCGCCGGGGCCCTCCGGCGCCGCCCCTGGCGCGCTCCGCGCGCCAGGGAGGGGGGTCCAGCGCCGATCCGAGAAATCCGCGCGGACCTCCGAGTTTTTATGTGTATGTGACTGCTTGTTTCCCTGATCTGGTCCAGCTGAGCCCTCAGCGCCTCCGCCTCATCCTGGCTGCCTCGCAGGGAACTCCACCATGTTCGCAGACAGCGGATGAGGCTTCACAGCGGCGCGAGGAAGATCGTGAAGCCACCGATCCCCAGGCGCACGACGCTGCTTCGGCCCGCCTCTGCGCCGAGCGACAGGCAAGCGATCAGGAAGCCCATGAATCCGACAGCACGCGGGCCCAGCCAGCGAATGAGGCCTATCACCCAGCTAGCCTGGGGGCCGTCGGCCGCGCCAGGATCCGAGCGAGGAGGGGCCATCAGCGTGTCCTGTGCATCAAACAACTTCCCTGGATGGGCACCGCGCGGTTGGCCCCTCAGACCGTCATCGCTCCGGTGACCTGGAATAGCTATGAGACAACGGTTGCTGCATGAGCTGATGAACCACGGGCACTATAAAGCAATACCCATTCGCACATTCTCATTCGAACATACATGTAAAGATATAACTGTATAGATGGGTATACTTATAGCTATATATATATATATACACACCTCTAGAGACAGAGAGAGTGCCAGCAGCAGGAGGGGGAGGAGGAGGGAGGGGAGGACAGGAGCGAGGAGAGCAGACGGGAGGAGAGCGGAGAGGAGAGGAGAGTGGAGGGGAGGGGAGGGGAGGAGCAGGACGAGGATGCCCTCGCGTCCTGTGCTGGTCTGGCGGAGGACGGCTCCACGCCCCTCTACACCGCTGCCGAGCGGGGCAGTCCAGAGGTCCGCGCTCTTGGGGGCGCCTGCGTGCGGAGTCGTTGGAGGGTATGGGAGGAGTGGTTCCTTGAGGGGTTCTCAGTTCTCATCGTTCCTACCCTGCTCGCTACTGGTCCCTCTTTCCTCTCGCCCCCCCTCCCCCCCTGCTTGCTCTCCGTCCTCTCCCTTCTTCCTTGTCCCCCGTTCTCCGTCCTCTTCCCGTTTTTTCCCGCCCCGTTCTCCGTGCTTCCTCGCTGCCCTTGTTTTCCCTTCCGT